>QLIY01000401.1:0-129288 GCA_003260075.1 Phallusia mammillata | reverse complement strand
CAGTGGAGTCAAAATGGCATAGGATACACCATATGACATCTGACCCAGAAGTACAGCAATGTACCCTTTGTGACTAACAAGCGATATGCAGGTGAAAGTTAAACGTATTGCAACACATAGGATCCCAGCAACCAAAGACAATTTGACATTGAACCTTCTCAGTACGAATAACACAGGTACGCATGATACAGCATTAGACAAAGCAGCAGTATTGAACATCCAATCAATTTGCCAGGGCATAACGTCAAAGTATTGTGCCATGACGTTGTTGATAGTACCCAAACCTGATATGTTAATGCTTTGGAACAAAGTGACCACTGTCAGTATGCCAGCTACTAGCCATCTTTCGGGCGATAGTTTTACGATGTCTTCATTATTGTGTGGATTTGTCAAAGTTGTGTCTTCTGTTCGTTCATCAAGCAAATGACTACAATCCTGATTAGAAGTCATAATATAAATTGCAATTCTCATTGCCCGTGTAAAGTTGCTTTCCTATGCTGTAAAACTAGCCAATTTCTCTCAATATAATAAGTCCAGATTTTCAATAAAATATGTCACCTTCTTCTAAATGCTGAAACTTTAGCAGATGTGTAAAATTTTTCACCGTTACAGGAAACTCGTTGTTCTTGCGTCTGTAAAAACAGGTTGGTAGCCTATAACTGTAAATGCCTGCATGGTAGCATCTGTTTGCTGTTTTTTTGTCTTTTAATTTTACGAAAATCAAAAGTTCCAATCTTTGAATTCAAAGAACAGCACCCTTGCCAAATATTTTGTCAAACATTGACTGACATTCTAATGACGGAGTTATTACAATGGTGTATATCAAGACATACAGCCTGATAAACGACTATTTTTGCAGTTGTCGTATGCTCTGGTATGCGCATAACACTTGAGCAAGGATAATCTTTATGGGCCTTTGAAGAATGTCCAACTACTTCGTAGGTAGTTTTCAGTAGTTACCGACGTTGGCGGTGGATTCATGATCATGGGTCATTGAATCATTTTTTCTAAGCATATCCCCTTTGCTGAGCATAACTTGAGGTTGTAAAGCGGCAATGGTTTTGTCTACAGGTCCCGCAAGCGTTTCTTGCTTTCTCGCGATAGGGGGGGGGGTATGATCATGGTTTTGTCTACAGGTCCCGCAAGCGTTTCTTGCTTTCTCGCGATAGCCCGAAATCCCTATCTTTATTGACCTTGGTTTTAGTTGAACGTTTCGTCGGACTTGCATTAGTTTGTGTAAATGTTTTGCTAGAGTAAAGAAAAACCAATCGACCCAAAACTTAACAAGCCGGAAGCAGCTGTTAGTTTTATAGCGTACGCTAATGCCAGAACAATGGTCGAATCTCAAAAAAGCAGATAAGTTAATGTTAGAATACGATTTATGTCTAGTTTCACAAAGTGAACAAAATTCATGGCTTACACAACTTGAAAGCAAACTTATCGAAATTAACACGGCAGAATCAAACAGTAAATGAAGCGTGGCTCTTGACGAAATAACAGTGAGTATAATCAGTAGTAACAAGATAAATAGGGCGTTGAATATATGTTTGTTTCTTAAATCTGACTCTATAGAATTGTTTGTTTCCTATAATTTAAACAAGTGCAACTTTATTAAATAGAACCTGCAATCCATGGTAAAACGATTTAAAGTCACTTATTAAGCAATAAACGTTTATTTGAAATTTCGCCACACAATTCGCACACTTCTATAGTAATACAAGTGATTAATATTTTTGTTGCCTTAAATTGCAACTTTATTTCTGTTGACAACGTCGGTGCGCCTTTTTCAAGCTGAAAGGGTAACTTTTAAGAAAAGAAAAGGTAACCAATTAGAAAATTATTTGGATTAGAAATAACGTTTCTGACTCATACATAAGTATACCTCGCTTCGTACAGAAACAAAGTGTCAAAACCATATCACATGTTTTTGAATTTTGAACCTTTACACAAACAACCGAAGTTGTGATCAATTGAATATTTCGTTATTACATAAACGTTTCATGATGGAAACCGCTCTAAAAATGCCACGAAACATTATTATAATTTAGTGTGAAAATGTGATGATATTTTCGTCTTTAAAAAGCATATATTTCCACACGAAGCCATAAAATGCAAATCAATCGTATTTGACAGAATGTTTCTTTCCATGGCACCGCCCCCGGAACGCCCATCCGACCAGGGAAATCACCCCCATGACGAGATAAATCAGACAGTTGAAGTTTCCACCTAAAAACAAAACTTTAAGGCTTTTAGCCGGTGCAAGTACTGAATAACTCAGATTGATCACGCTTCCTAAAACTAACTCTATCTATTGTTGAACAGCAAAAGTTTGTCTGGTAAAGCTTATAATATTTTGAAGCGACACAATTGCCCTAAACAAAATCCACACAAGAAACTTTACCTAACAGTTTAAAAAACCTAAAGTGGGAAGCGACAAAAAACAGTTTGTATAATTGTGGATATTTGACAAAAAACTAATTAATGGATTCCTAAATCTATTTCAAATGATGCAAAGACAAAATTTCCCAAATAACAAAAAAAAGGTTCTTGATTTGTATTTATTGAAACTCTTTAAGTCGAATCGAGGTGCTAGTGATTAAAACTTTTGCCTCCGACAGAACACAAAGCTGACTTAGGCACTGGTTAGAGATTTTTCTGCATTACCAACTGCCAATGCTGTATGATGCGATCGTGAGACAGTTCAAAGGGACACGGACAACAAAAAACAGCCTCGAATTATCACCACCATAGCAGCTTTGTCGCCGAAAATTACATGAACAAAGGTGATATAACACAATAGATAATATTCTTCAAAAATCCACGTCAAATTTCTGCATTCTCTTACCGTGGCCTTGACTGAAATTGTAGAAATAAACAACGAATCCGACAAGCACAAGTTCCGGGTACATCGTCCACACGTACTTCGTGTATTGAGAACAGACCATCAAATCCGATATAATCCAAACACAGACGAGACACAGCATGCCACACAAGAAGATACTACCCGCTGCTGGAATGTCAAGCCATCCTGTAACCAATCACACGAAATAAAATCTGTTACAAAAATCAAATCCCTACTACATATTCCACCTTTATACCATGGCTCTTTTCCCGGTAAGGTATGCGAATAAAAAAAATTAAAAGTGCGCGAAGTATAAAGCAAGCTTTGTATGGATCTTTCGTAAACTGTTTGATTAAAATCATGATAGTAATCTGTCTGGAACCCAGGGAAGGCCATAAAACTAACTTGATTCAAACAGTCAGAAAACTTATAGTTATATTCTTTGAAAAATTGTTCATTTGTTACTAAAATAACAACAGCAAGCTCTTCTTCCTACCTCTTTGTTGGGCAACTGAGCCGGGTATATCAACATATGATAGAGAGGTAGTGCCAATCCAGCACGTAGAATGGACATACCAACCGATAAATGGGGGGAATGAATTGATAACGAATGTGTCGTACCACCATTCCCATGATTCTACGAGGAAATAATACGAGCTTTGAGCAAACAGCAAAACAAAAGAAAGTGTGGCTTTTCGCATCTAATGTGTTTGGTTGGTCAAAATTTTACCCCCCACGAGAAGCAGGAAATCCTTTTACGAACGATCTTTTCCGTTAAAACCAACTTATGCAAGTTAACAAGTTAAGTTATATATTTTTAAAACCGAACGGTAACAATTGTCCTCTAATTCCTCAATATTAACATTGCATTGCTGTAATAATAAGCCTGTCCTTTTGCATGCCATTACTATTTACACTGGAGACGACAAATTGACGTGTCATCGGTCGGTCGTCACATGTTTAGGCGGGGTGGGGCCTCTACAATAGTATGAAGAGAAACACAAAATGAAAACTAGAAAGTTTACGTAAGCCTTAATTCGGGGTAATTTAAGCTGCAACCCTGATTATATTGTTATATGTATGTTTGCNTATTAACGTTGCATTGCTGTAATAATAAGCCTGTCCTTTTGCATGCCATTACTATTTACACTGGAGACGACAAATTGACGTGTCATCGGTCGGTCGTCACATGTTTAGGCGGGGTGGGGCCTCTACAATAGTATGAAGAGAAACACAAAATGAAAACTAGAAAGTTTACGTAAGCCTTAATTCGGTGTAATTTAAGCTGCAACCCTGATTATATTGTTATGTGTATGTTTGCGCACACCTGTGTATGTTTGCACACCAGTGTAGAAATGCACCAAATTAATTTAAATCTTACTACTTGGCCAGAAAGTCAAAGTAAGAAAGATTTACCCTTTAAATGTAGACTATGGTTTCAAAAGTCGTACCAGACCACACATCTAAACTCTTTTACCCAAGTTGTACCTTTTGTCATGGGATTAGCACAACATCCCGCGTTCTACCAAATAATAGAGACAAATTAATTGCAATACTCTACTTGGAATTGGGTTGACTCCCTTTTCAGGGCTCACTCGTCGTCGCAAAGCCATCAAAAACATTGCCACTGAGTTAAAAGCAAACAATCCAGTTGCCAAAGCTGTGTAGCATAATCTTTCTAGTCCGTAAAAGAGAACATAAAGACTACTCATCAGTGCAAAGCTCCAAGTATGCAAGTGAAAAGCCTAAATATAAAAGATGAATTGAGTTTAAAATTTGTTGGCGTAATAGTGGTTTGTTATCAATTATGGAAAATGTCAAAATGAAAAAGCTTCAAGCCAATAATCAGTGCCGGATTAAGGGTCTACTGGCCTGTAGGCACATTTTATAAGTGGCCTGAAAATCAGGGTTCCAACTAAAAAATTAGAACTATCAGTGTTGCCAAATCATTTAAAGTGGCCTGGATTTTTGACTGGCCTGTAGGCACGTGCCTATTTTGCTTAATGGTGAATCCAGCACTGCCAACAAATGATAACTAAGCTGCAGACAGTGCACACTGTATCGACCTATAAGATCTAGTCCTTTCAACATCTTGTAGTTTTTTTGTTTTGTGGAACGGTTCCAATGAAAGTTTATGGTGAACAAGGATTTTGATAACTTAGCCTATAACGTCCAACATTTACCCTATTTGCATAACTTTCTTACTTTGTTATCGTGGTATTGACAGAACGTGTACATAAATTAGCCACAGGATCTGTTTGTGCAAATGAAGCAGTTATACGTACATCCGCCAACAAAAACTTATTGAACGGTAAGGGGCGTTTTTTTTAAAATGAGTTCATGTCACTTCTACCCTTGCAAAACTTGAGGTAGATTAATACACATATGTGCAACGAAATCTTTCTATTTTACTTTAATGGTTGTGTATTTTGTTGCTTAGAATGCAGACTTTAAAAAGTGGTCTGATCAAGAGAGAAAGTTCCAAAAGTAAAATAAAACATATCTCTCTTACATGTTAAGCAACTTTAAAAACTATCAGCAAAGTAATATCGTATATTGTAGCACTTTTTAAATTCAAGTGTACGACAACAAAAAACACTTTAAGCAATAAAAAAAGTTTTGAAATATCCCAAAATAATTTTGTGAATCCGAACCTTACATTGTTAAACATCTTCATTGATCCTGCCATCTTATATATTACAATTAGTCCGAGTGTAATATGTTGCACATGTGTTGCAAAACTCCAAGCAAACTAAAACACACAATAAAACCTTATTAACCCGGCGTTCAAATTTAAAACCGTTGACTTTAAATAAATTTACTTTTAGTCCGTTGGCACTGGAAAAATACTTTTTTGGGTTGTTTACGACATTTGTTTAGCAAATAAACCGTACGTTATAATCCGCAAAAGGCTTTACCATAACATTACTCACCATAAAAGCGGGAGGATTAAAGTCAATGGGAAACTTGTTTCTTAAATTTCCGATCTTTAGAATAGTTCCTGCAAAAACAAAATAGTTGTAAATCATTTCTAAGCAAAACATATCAAATTTTGCCCGTTTTTTTCACACCTGGTAACACTTTGTCCATATTCCCCGTGTAGTTTAGCAAGGCAACAATTTGCCCAAGAGCAATCAGCAAAAACGAAACGACGATCATCATTTGTTCTGCATTCATTTTTCCTAACTTACTTGATAAACATACATCGGCAAAACCTAGCAGTGCTTAGTTAATGTCAGTAGACAGTTGAGAAACAGCCGATTTTATGCTGATTCAATATCAACGGGGTATTTGCATTCACGGAAGTTAACACCGGAAGACATGCAGAAAAAAACATGTTGGAAACAGTGTATCAGATCATGTTTGAGAGAAATTTTGCATAACCAAATTGGATTTGGGTCTAACTTTACACTATGCAAAATTTGTGGGGTAAATCATATTCTGGCCGTTTGGTAAAACAATCGGGTTTGGGCTGTGTTTGCAACCTGCTTACAAACTTTGCTTAAAACGATCAACCAAAAATATCCAAACAAAGAGTTAAGCGCAAGTCCCCCTGTTGTTGGTTCGAATCTCACCGCAGGCCTAATGTTTCTAGCCTATGCCCTGCCATATGTGGAAATGCTTGATGACCGATTGATTCGGTATCACGCCTTCGGTAGCCTGCTGCACTATGTTCTACGTTAAATAATTAATGACAAAGGCATAAATCATTGAATAACCAAAATAGCTAAAAGGGCATGAACTACTAAATAGCTACAATTCAAAACACTCATCAGCGTTTATACAATATATGCATAAATTTTCCTTACTTAGTTAAGCATTTTTAACGTTGTTTAATCCGGACATAAGCGATTTAAAGTTACAAGTACGGTTAAGAAAAAACAACAAATTATAGCCACCAAACAACAAAAACCAACGCAGCTGATCAAGTCTGCTATAAAAATGCTATTTTCTCTTTGCTTTAAATCAATGTGACATTACCATGGTAATGTGCACAGACAGCATTCGTGACGCAACCTGGCCTAAGGCAATTATCGATGACGTAACGGACTTGTAATCATTTATTTCAGTCAGTGCAACGCGAACGACAAACTTGCATTGCGATGCAGAAAGTGTACACATTAAATGATTGTGACCTTATTTTTGCGCTTAATTTGAAATGCCAACCAAAAGTCACAGCTTTACATACTCAAACGATTCCAAAGCGTTTTCGGTTGAAGTAAAGTTATGACAAGAACTTAAATTTCACTCTTAAGATATAAATAAAGGGCCGTTTTTCTCCCAAACATGTTCATCTTAATTTGTCCAAAAACACGAACAATTAGTGTTAGGCCCAAAATAGTTTATTCAATTGCCCAGCTCAGAGAACGGCCGTTTTTTTTCAGCTCAGGTTCAGACTTAGTTTTTAAATAAAACGGCTCTGCTTTTCCACTCAGCATTATTGGTGCCGGAATTTTACTTACTTTGTGACCTATAATTTCGGCTTTGTTTTTTTAAACATTTCGGGTTCAGTCTTGTATATACCCTGTGTTGTACCCTGTGTTGTATTTAGGCCCATAACCGTTGAAAATAGAATCCATGTAGTGGCGGTTTATAACCCAAAGTTTATAACCGGTTTATAACCAAATGATGCTCTTGTAAGTCATTATGCAGGTAACTAGACGTGGCGTGCAACTCTTGAAACTTTCATAACTCTTAAATCAGCCCTTGTATTTCTTAAGGCAATTCATTAGGATATCGATTTCGACGAAATAATTGACACCTCCAGCTTTAAGTAAGATTCATGAGTTCTAGAATGACGCAAAAGGACAAACACAAACAATTCCAACAACTATAACAATTATTTCCATCTACGTTTTACTGACTGCAGAACCATGCACTCAAAATATCCAACATAAAACATACAACAACTAATATATGAAATTGAATAGAATTTTGTTATTCCAGTTGCCTCAAATTTTTAAAATATTTCGCTTAGCAATTTCAACCCCATCTGCGTTCCGAACTCTGAAACATTACATATTTATATTCTTACCACAAACAAAGGTTCTGTTTGTAAAGCTGCAGTCACCTTAACGTTTCCTGTAAACAATCTCAATGCTTACACGTTCATAGAGCAGCGAGGAATGAAATCATCGTATCGTATCAGTGGGCAATGAAATCGTTATATGTTGTGCACAACAATCAACAAACAGCGTTTACCGCTTTGTTTAGACATGCGATGCAAGTCTCTTGCGGGAAAAGTCTTAAGTAGGGCGTTTTGCCCTTGAGTTGATTTTCACTGCTCCTAATGTGATTGCTGGCCCTGATAAAAAGCCATTATATTGCTAGAGGCGTTGATCTGTGGTTCAAAGCAACACCAGCATAAATCGTCACTACATAAGGGTTGTTTGTCATATTTGTACAGTTAAGAAAAAGACAATTAAACAANTCAGAGAACGGCCGTTTTTTTTCAGCTCAGGTTCAGACTTAGTTTTTAAATAAAACGGCTCTGCTTTTCCACTCAGCATTATTGGTGCCGGAATTTTACTTACTTTGTGACCTATAATTTCGGCTTTGTTTTTTTAAACATTTCGGGTTCAGTCTTGTATATACCCTGTGTTGTACCCTGTGTTGTATTTAGGCCCATAACCGTTGAAAATAGAATCCATGTAGTGGCGGTTTATAACCCAAAGTTTATAACCGGTTTATAACCAAATGATGCTCTTGTAAGTCATTATGCAGGTAACTAGACGTGGCGTGCAACTCTTGAAACTTTCATAACTCTTAAATCAGCCCTTGTATTTCTTAAGGCAATTCATTAGGATATCGATTTCGACGAAATAATTGACACCTCCAGCTTTAAGTAAGATTCATGAGTTCTAGAATGACGCAAAAGGACAAACACAAACAATTCCAACAACTATAACAATTATTTCCATCTACGTTTTACTGACTGCAGAACCATGCACTCAAAATATCCAACATAAAACATACAACAACTAATATATGAAATTGAATAGAATTTTGTTATTCCAGTTGCCTCAAATTTTTAAAATATTTCGCTTAGCAATTTCAACCCCATCTGCGTTCCGAACTCTGAAACATTACATATTTATATTCTTACCACAAACAAAGGTTCTGTTTGTAAAGCTGCAGTCACCTTAACGTTTCCTGTAAACAATCTCAATGCTTACACGTTCATAGAGCAGCGAGGAATGAAATCATCGTATCGTATCAGTGGGCAATGAAATCGTTATATGTTGTGCACAACAATCAACAAACAGCGTTTACCGCTTTGTTTAGACATGCGATGCAAGTCTCTTGCTGGAAAAGTCTTAAGTAGGGCGTTTTGCCCTTGAGTTGATTTTCACTACTCCTAATGTGATTGCTGGCCCTGATAAAAAGCCATTATATTGCTAGAGGCGTTGATCTGTGGTTCAAAGCAACACCAGCATAAATCGTCACTACATAAGGGTTGTTTGTCATATTTGTACAGTTAAGAAAAAGACAATTAAACAAGTAGAAAGCAGCTAAACCTGGACTAAATCTCCAGATTGGTGCACTCTTTCCAAGCTACAAAATCAAAAATTTATCCTTACAATTTTACATAATCTCGCTCTAGTGTTTTTTTAGTATTACTAATGCTGCTCATTTGAGCCAAAGGTTGCTGCTAACCAATGTCTACTTAAAAAGGTTTTTAAGTTTAAAAACCCCCCCCCCAGATTGGTGCACTCTTTCCAAGCTACAAAATCAAAAATTTATCCTTACAATTTTACATAATCTCGCTCTAGTGTTTTTTTAGTATTACTAATGCTGCTCATTTGAGCCAAAGGTTGCTGCTAACCAATGTCTACTTAAAAAGGTTTTTAAGTTTCAAACAAAACATAAATACGGCAGTTAACTTTTAATTTTGGCACGAGGTGGCGTCATAACGGCTAAACAGCTTCTACGGCGAGAGTCGCTAGAGAGCCTGACGTTTGCAAGAATGTCTTAAAAACTACAAATGTCTAAGTATAGCTCAGTATTTTTTGACCGTCCGAAACATTGGAATTAAATTGGCCCAACATTATAAAAGTCACATCGCCGCTGCAGGTGCCCTTAAAAAGGCCAAACAGCGGAAATTCATGGATTCCTTATTTCAGGATTAACATGTATGGTTGATACGCATACATAACTACATGCTGAAGACGTTAAAACAAAAACTCGAAGTAGATTTGAATTATTTAATAAGGAACCGAAATTTTTACCTTAACAAGACCAACGGTAGTTACAGGTTTATTTCGGCTTTTTCAAGTTTATGTTGGGAGTTCCCTGAAAATTTCTGAAAACTTAAAATCACGCTATACAGTATCATAATCTGATTGTATTTGTGTCATTAAAAACCATAACACTGCCGAGGCACACTTTGGTTTTACGTCAAACCCTCACAACACCTCTACCCCCCCCCCCAAGCTTATTGGGCTTGGTGCAAAAAAAGGGGAAAGGGAATAAAGTACAATTGTCGATGAGGAAGAAATAGCTTCGTGTCATTTTAAAACTTTAGAGAGTTGAGCAAGCGTTTTCGATTATGTAGTCTATTTAGCAAGCGCCGAATTAGAACATTTAGAATATTATGAGTCTTACCGTGGCCTTGTCTGACGCTGTGGATATAAACAGCCCCCCCCCCATTTGTGTCATTAAAAACCATAACACTGCCGAGGCACACTTTGGTTTTGCATCAAACCCTCACAACACATATATCGGTTTCGTGTGCCATTGGTTAATCGTATTTAACGGAATGTTTCTTTCCATGGTACCGCCCACGGAACGCCCATCCCACCAGGGAAATCACCCCCATGACGAGGTACATCAGATAGTTGAAGTTTCCTCCTAAAAACAGAAATTTTGTGCAAGTACAGATTAAAAACAAAAATGAAAAACGATTTCAACAGAACATGTTCTAATACTTTTCTATTTTCAGGCAAACTTGGTTTATTCACTATTTTTTCAGTTTTGCGGGAAAGTATTTTAGCCCCCCCCCCGGTACATCAGATAGTTGAAGTTTCCTCCTAAAAACAGAAATTTTGTGCTAGTACAGATTAAAAACAAAAATGGAATACGATTTTAACCAGAACATGTACTAATACTATTCTATTTTCAGACAAACTTGGTTTATTCACTATTTTTCAGTTTTGCGGGAAAGTATTTTAGTTAAGCTTGTTGGGCTTGGTGCAAAAAAGGGAAAGGGAATAAAGTATAACTGTCGATGAGGAAGAAATAGCTTCGTGTCATTTTAAAACTTTGGAGAGTTGAGCAAGCGTTTTCGATTATGTAGTTTATTTAGCAGGCGCCGAATTAGAACATTTAGAATATTATGAGTCTTACCGTGGCCTTGCCTGACGCTGTGGATATAAACAGCGAATCCGACCAGCACAAGTTCAGGGTACATCGTCCACACGTACTTCGTGTATTGAGGATAGACAAACCAATCCAATACAATCCAAACACAAACAAGTGCCAGCATGCCGCAAATTAAAACAGTACCTGCTTCTGGAATGCTGAGCCATCCTGAGAAGAAATATTGACCGAATTAATTTTGTTACAAACCCTAACATGTAGTGTTTCGTCCAGAAGTCAACAATCCCTGGAACGCCCGCTAGGTGGCCACAAGGGCTGGCTGTACAAAGGAACGAACGGTCTGGCGCGCCTGACCCACATACAGACACAAAAAAAAACCTTGATCGGAATTCGTCCCCGGGAGTGTCCTGGGTTCCAACCCCGTGAAAAAAAAGAAAAAAAAATAAGAATATTAATCAGGATGTAGCTTTAAAAAGATTCGACCCCCCCCCCCCGCGCGCCTGACCCACATACAGACACAAAAAAAAACCTTGATCGGAATTAGTCCCCGGGAGTGTCCTGGGTTCCAACCCCGTGAAAAAAATAAGAACATTAATCAGGATGTAGCTTTAAAAAGATTCGACTGGAAAGTGAAGAAGAAGTTGGTGTACCAAGCACTACCATTCGAGAAATTTATATTTTAAAAGAACTTTAGGACAAAAATATCGTCTTATTACAAGATGTTGTCTTGCAAGAGAAGAACCTGTTTTTGTTTGTAAGTTTTTGCAAATGGATTTGAAGAAATATATGGAAACGATTCGACACAATGTTTCAAACCAAATTATTAAAGTTTGTAACTAGGTCGCCGGTTGTGTCTACATGTTGTGGGTGGTAATCTTGATTTACCACTTGTGTTTTCTTAAGCAAGAAATTCGAGTGACATTGCTTGCCCAGTAGAACTCGATGAATTCAACTAAATTAAGTCACCGACGCAAGGTCAATGAACTCAAACAAAAAAGGTTCATCAGAAGTGTAATATAACAGACAGCTCGACGACCGACTTAATGTGGGCATAACACATTCAGGCATTGCCTGCCAACCGATAATGGAAGTAATTGAAGCTATTACAGTGCTAGTTTTCAATTTGTTATGGTGTGGTCGTCTCAAAAACGCAAGTTACGCGCACGAATCAGTCTGCTTTCCGGCTGCTATCAAAATCCGTTAACACGAATGACCATTAATCACAAAAATGGTGTCACTTAAACCCATTACAACATCACAAGCAAATTGGCACGCAGCGCGTTACAATTTTGGGGAACTCCTGTTCGAGTCTCATATTGATAACGCTTTGGGGACAAAATAACAATATGTATGCAAACCAGTAACAGCAATCGTTTCTCTTTTTCCAGCTAATGGCGCCGTGACAGTAATTAAAACATAAATATGATGAAATCCGGGCATATCTGAAAATCTTCATGATGAAACCGTTCAATAAAAAATTAATAGTTTAAACATTACTGGAATTTGAAAGACTGTTTCTCTATCAACAACATTTAATCTTACCTCTTTCTTGAGCCACTGGCCCAGGCTGGTCAACGTATGATAGAGCGACTGCCCCAAACCAACATACGGAATGCACGTACCAACCGATAAATGGTGGATATGAGTTGATGACAAGTAAGTCGTACCACCATTCCCACGATTCTAGTAGAAAACAATTTTGAAGATCATCTTTTAGTAATTCAGCATTTCTTTTTCATGCAATAAACTTGCAGTTTATTTTTTAACATAATTGTGGTGGTCACCTTACGAAAAACGTTTAATATGTTAGCAAGCGTTACACACTATTTACCAATATTTACATATATTTTTGTCGGTCAGGTTGTTAGTATATGCATCAACCCTTTAAATATTTTTAAACATGTTCTTAAATAGTTCTATGTGCATTTAAGTTTTACGTAATAAACAAACCATGGTTTATATTCAATATGAAACAAATGATGTAATTGTACTTTACTTGGTATTGGTGTGGTGCCCTTTTCCGTCGACCCTCTTCGTTGTAAAGCCATGATAAACATTACAATCGAGTTGAAAGTAATAATTACAATTGAATAGGCGGTAAACGATAATAACTCGAAACCGTAGAAGAAAACGTAGAGAATACTCATCAGTGCAAAGCTCAGAGTGTGAAAGTAGAAAGCCTGAATAAAAGAGCTCGGTTAAGTAAATTGCATGTTTATGGTTTCATAGCACTTCAAGCATCATGGCTATAACATTATACGTTCCGTTTTAATTATAGCATAACTCTAAGCTTGACACAAAACATGTAAAATAAACATTTTCAGCGCTTCTTTGGACTCTTTTTGTATTTGTTGGGTGGTATTGCAAGTCATGTACTCGATAACATCCCCCCCCCCCTGAATAAAAGAGCTCGGTTAAGTAAATTGCATGTTTATGGTTTCATATCACTTCAAGCATCATGGCTATAACATTATACGTTCCGTTTTAATTATGGCATAATTCTAAGCTTGACACAAAACATGTAAAATAAACGTTTTCAGCGCGTCTTTGGGCTCTTTTTGTATTTGTTGGGTGGTATTGAAAGTCATGTATTCGATAACATAACAAGTTTTGCAAGGCTTTGTTAACCATTAGGCAAAGTATATGTGTGCTTAAACCATTAGGGCTACACAAACTTTTTAAAACCGAATTGTGATGTGACGAAATTAATACAGGGTCAGTTTATAATAGTTTTGTAACAATAATTTTGACTTTCATCTTCACTCCTCAGCTATCCTTTCTTTCCCCCCCCCCCTTAAAACCGAATTGTGATGTGACGAAATTAATACAGGGTCAGTTTATATTAGTTTTGCAACAATAATTTTGACTTTCCTCTTCACTCCTCAGCTATCCTTTCTTTAGTTACAAACCAACGCTAAAGTTGTATGTGCCCATGGCGCATCTAAACCGTTTAATCTAGTTTGTGATGCGGAAGTGCTGACGTGTGTCCGTAAACATGAAAATACTTGCACGATTTTTTAGCATTAGCTTTTATTTGCTTCTTTCAAGTTATGTCCTGGATTAAAAAGGAAAACCGCATACTTTTTTTGAATCTTACCTTATCAAACACCTTCATTGATCCTGCAATCCTGTATGTTACAATCAATCCAAGTGCAATAGTTGGAATATGTGTGACAAAACTTAAGGGAAACTGAAACAAATATGCAAAAACAGTCAAGTCTGTGTTTAACACAGTGGTTCTTAACCTATGTTCGATCGAACCCCAGGGGTTCGGCAACGCTGTATCATGGGTTCGACGAAGGTCTTTTGAAGTACAAATGCTCGGCAAACGTTTTAATCAAACTATAGGAATATATAGTCGTTTAAAATAGCAATTTAGGATGTAACTTGTTGGGGTTCGACCAAAGACTGAAGAATATCATAGGGGTTCGGCCGATGAAAAGGTTAAGAACCACTGGTTTAACCATTGACATAAGTTTTCCCCCCCCCCTGTTGGGGTTCGACCAAAGACTGAAGAATATCATAGGGGTTCGGCCGAAGAAAAGTTTAAGAACCACTGGTTTAACCATTGACATAAGTTGTTTTGACTAGCGTCAGTTAAATATAACGATCTTATATAGATTTGTTCTGCTTGCAACGAATAGGTCGCAAAAAATTGGTTGGCTTGTTTGGGTTACGACTTTACAGACGTTTAGTGTTTAGTAATTGAACTATAGTATACGTTGGACCACTTGAAAGACCTTTAAACAACTTACTTACCATAAATCCTGGAGGGTTAAAATCTACTGGGAATTTATTCCTCATAGTTCCAATTTTCATGAGAGTTCCTGCACAAACCAAATAATTGTATAACAAAAAAACCTCATCTATTTCGCTTCAGACCTGGTATTATTTTGACCATATTTCCAGTAAAATTCACCAATGCACAGGCTAATCCAAAAAACATCATCAACACCGAAACCACGATTGTTGTTTGTTCCGCCGTCATTTTTCTCACGTTTGCTTGCCAACTATATATCAGAATGCACTATGTTTTGGCAGAATCGGCAGATCACTACGAGAGAGAAACACCGGAAGTTATACAACGTGGTTTAAAGTCACGATTCAAACCAGTCGGCTGTACTATGCAACACGTTATGTCTGAAAAAAGTGCTGCTGCTTTTCTTGTTTATGTTCGAAACTTTTACGGATTAGTATGAACCTTTTATGCTAATTCCTAAAATTCTATGAGCAAACTACACAACATTTATAAAGTCATTATAAGACGGTACGCACCGTTTAGGCATACAATGTCTCATCTGTGCAGTTGGTGACAAGACATTGACTGGCTGTAAGCCATACTTTGAAATACAAGTTTTCTTAGGCTACACCAGCCAAAACAGTCAACGTCTTGTTACAAGTCGCATTAATAAGTCGTTAAAGGTCGCAACTGTTATTACTTTCTGCAGTTTACTTATCAAGCTGTGACTTCATGCTTTTATATGTACAAGTACATTGTTGAGTTTTAGTCCACACTTATCTGCTCATCTTTCTAGCCAACACCCCCCCCCCTTATCAAGCTGTGACTTCATGCTTTTATATGTACAAGTACATTGTTGAATGTTAGTCCACACTTATCTGCTCATCTTTCTAGCCAACACTCTAAATAGTTTAAGAACTACTCTTTATGCTTAGTAAGAGATAAAGAGAGAAAACGAAGCTGCTGTCATCTAAGACTCAGGCACAACGAATTAAACCTGCCACTTCATTTCCTAGCATGAAACACGATGGTATTTCAATGGGCTCCATTCATGACTCAAACTGGCACTTATCTAGTACCGAGAATGCTTCGTAATTAAATGGCCAATTTCGGTACGCCGCACACTGCCAATTTTTGTGCCCTGCAGGCTTTTTAACGTCCATGCGTCTGTAATGCCTTTGCTTTGCTGTTTGTAGTTGGTATATAAATGCAAACCGTCTCTTTCAATTTTGAAATTCTCCGATATTAAAGCGCTTTTAATTTCTAAACCTTAACAATATAAAGTTTATAATTTGGTTGTTGCGAACTTATATATAGCCATTTGGTATGGTTGCACATATATTTAGATGATAAACATACTTGCCTCTGTAGCTAAAGGCTGCATGTATACTTTCCTGTACAGTAAACTAAAAGATACAATTCAGTCACAATATTCATTAGTTTACAAACGGACAGGTTAATTATGGGCAATGTTTCGTTTGTAAAACTACGGACAAATTGTTTTAGTAAAACCCTGGTAGTAACTGTACACAAAGTACACAGACCGTGACCAAACCGATTCATCGCATCAATTTCCTGTCAAAATGCTCGGAAATCTGAGTACGCGTTGTGAGGAAATGTGTCGTGTAATATGTCACATCTCGTATCAGCCATGCAAGAGTTACCTAATAGTGTAAACATCAACAAAAAAGTATTCTAGGCATGGTGATTCTACAAGATAAAACGATAGAGCTGTTGTTTTACGAAAACTGCAAATTTGTGTTTGGCCTATAAGTAGACCTTGAAATCGCTTTTAACATAGTTTGGTGTCATAAAATCCATTATAATGCCTTATGCGCTGAACTTGGTTTTACATCTAATTTCAAATCAAGTTTTCTCTACAGTATAATCTAGATTCCAGCTTTTTGTTTTGCACTATACTTTTTTGTAATAATTAGCCCACAAACATAATGTAACGTACTGTATTGTCAAAGTACGTACCGCAGGGGTCGGCAACCCCTGACACACTCTTTCTGTCTAGTTATAAGATCACCTGGCACCAAGCACTATTACCCACAAACATGTTGGCACGCGAAACCGTTACCACATAGAAATAACAAGTAAATCGGCACGCGCCGCTAAAAAGGTTGCCTACCCCTGGCGTGCGTTATGCCAAATTTTACAAAATGCCCATCGTAGAGCCCTGCAGCTCAAAGCTTTATTCTACATAAAATAACACACGAATCGTGGAAACCACGACAAATCTGTTTATTCATTGTATTGGTACTGATAAAGTACAAATGCTGTACAATATATTAACATACACCAGATTTAAACTCAAATTTTGTGTATATCGCTGAGCAAGCTGTTAGGACAGATATAAGGGTTTCCAAAAACGGACAAGTTACATACTAAGTAGTAATTTGTTAATGACAGGGTGGCATGCTTGTTATGTGAGATTCCGTGCGAAGGATTGTGACTTAACAGGCATGTACTCAAATATAAATACATTAGTCTTTCAAAACAGAAAAGCCTTATAAACTGCATAACAGCTAACCTATTTGCAATCACGGCTTTAAACTCCCAAAGTTTAGGTTAAATACTGACTGTCGCGTACTAGTATGCAAATATTCACACAAGTGCGACGTGCGTAACTTTCCTCAAGTCAGCGTTTAGAGATAACCAAAAAACAGTACTTTTCTGTTCAACTGTATTCATAGAATAAATCACCACGCCAAAAACCTGTTGCAATACCACACAAACGCATTGTTACGACAGACACTTATGACGTCATATAGCATTGCCCAACCTTGGGTTTACTGGCTGTGACATTACCCCCCCATTTAAGCAAAATCTATGATTTTTGCAACAAAGAAATCACAACGCCAAGAGAACGAAGTAAAACGACAAAACACAAACTAGTAAATGCGACTTAAATAGTCAGCGCCAACATTGTCACACCCTTTGATACTTTCATACGTAATACGATAATTTTGAAGCGACATCGCCCACCGCATTACTCGGTCATTCGTATATCGTGCCGACGTTAAATACACAAGAGGCTGGTGATCAGTTTGCAAAATGAATTCGCCTCCGTAAATATACACTTTAAATTTCTTAATGGCCCACACTATAGCGAGACATTCTCTCTCTATTGTGGAATATGACTCCTCGGCTTTAGTCAGCCGCCTGCTGGCATAGCTCACTGGGAACACTTCGTTTCCATGCCGTTGCAACAAAACGCATCCGAGGCCGACATTGGAAGCGTCGGTGCGAAGTATGTACATCTTCTTCTTATCTGCCAGGTGTAAGATGGGCTTGTTGACCAGTTTCTCCTTTAATTTCTCGAATGCCGCCTTTTCCAGTGGCCCCAGAATAACATCGTTAGGTGAACCTTTTCTTGTAAGGTCCGTCAGAGGCGCAGCTATTTCCGAGAAACCTGGGATAAAGTCCCGATAATATCCAGCCAAACCTAAGAATGAGCGGACCTGTTTCTTGGTAGTAGGACGGTTTGCATTTCGAATTTTTTTAACGTTCTCGTCGTTCAATCCGATGGTCCCTGCGTGCACGTAGTGACCCAGAAAGTCCACCCCGGCTGCACCAACGATACACTTTTCAGGTTTCACTGTAACGTTTCCTGACTTCAAACGAGCAAACAGCCTTTTCAACGCGTCGAGGTGATCTCCCCACGTTTCTGTATGAACCAACACATCATCGATATAGCATTCCGTATTGTCCAACCCATCCAAGAGGATTCGCATGGCGCGAACAAACGTTGCACCAGAATTTACCATGCCAAATGGCATTTTTAGAAACTCGTATGTCCCACAGTGAGTTACGAATGCTGTTTTGTAGATATCCTGTTCGGCAACGGGGATTTGCCAATAACCTTTTGTCAGGTCAATCTTTGTAAAGTACCTGCTGGTCGATAACTCATGAAACACTTCATCTACAGTTGGCATTGGTTCGTTATCCAACACAGTCACCTTATTTAACTTCCGGTAGTCGATGCAGATTCGATTTGAACCATCTTTCTTTTTGACGATGACCACGGGGGAAGCGTATGCTGATTTCGATCTCTGAATAATACCTTTTTCCAGCATATCTTCAATATCCTTTTGGAGACCATCCCGCAGTTTGTAAGGTACTGTGTATGGTTTTGAACGAATTGGCTTATTGTCAGTCAGCTGAATACGGTGTTCGGTAAAATCCATTTCTCCAGGAACGTCACTAAATATCTCTTCGTAGCTTCTCACGAGGTCTCCAACCTCGGTCTTTTGATCCTTTGTCAGCCCTTCCCCAAATTTGAATGAAGGGTCTTCACGACATTTGCAGCTACCCACATGCCCCTGTTGAGTATCTATTGGGACATCTTCTGTGCGTGCAACAGGCGTGTCATTCCGAGACACATACACCTTCAGCATGTTGATGTGGAAGGTCCTACGTTTCCCATTGACGTCGAGTACGTAATCATTAACGGAGACTTTGTCAATCACCGTGAATGGCCCTTTCCACTGCATTAGGAGCTTGTTGTTATCGGTTGGAAGAAGTAACAACACTTGTTGTCCTACTGCAAGCTTTCGCGGCTTTGTTTTCTTGTCAAAGTGCCTTTTGTATCTCACATGTGACTTGTCCAACTCTTCCCTAGCCAGCGCTATTGTGGTCTCTATCCGCTTCTTTAAATCAATGACGTACTGATAACTTGTCTTCACTTCAGGAATAGTGGCTGGGTTGGTCCACATCTCGCGCAAAATTGCCATTGGACCACGAATTGTCCTTCCATAAACAAGCTCAAACGGCGAGAAACCTGTAGCCTCCTGTGGGACCTCGCGATATGCGAACAACAACGCGTTTATATACCTATTCCATTGCTCAGGCTGGTCGCTACACAACCTCTTCAGCATTCGCTTTAGCGTGCCATTGAATTTTTCAACGAGGCCATTACACATGGGATGGTACGGTGTAGTTGTTAGGTGTTTGATCATGAGGAGCCGTTCGGTCTCTTTCATGCATTCCGATATAAATTGAGTCCCCAAATCACTCAAAATTTCATCCGGAATCCCTAGCCTGCTGTACATATCCACCAAAGCCTCAGCAACCGATTCTGCCGTGATTTTCTTAAGCGCCACTGCCTCCGGATAACGTGTTGCGTAATCGACAAGTGTTAAAATGTAACGGTGTCCTTCCGCACTCGTTGGATAAATAGGTCCGACGAGGTCCACCGCCACCCTCTTAAATGGAACATCAATTAGAGGTTGACTCTGTAGGGGCACCTTGTGTACGCTTCCTTTACTAATTGTCCTTTGGCAAATGTCACATGACCGACAAAAACGTCGGACGTCGTCTCGTATGCCCGGCCAGTAAAAGCTCTGCATAATCTTGTCACATGTCTTTTTTATTCCCAAATGTCCCCCCATGATCGAGTCATGAGCAACTTGCATAATTCTACTTCGCAGAGAAACGGGTACAACCAGCTGTCTTAACCAATTTCCTTCATTTACGTTGGGGTGCAAATACGCCCGATAAAGCAGTCCGTCTGTGGTCACAAACTTCGTTATTTGCTGCCCTCTTACCATTTCCTCATCACGGTCCCGCAAATCGTCCAGAGACTTGTCACATCGCTGTGCGCTTTTAAATCCATCACTGTCCGTAACCGGCCACTCTTCGCAAACCGGCACTACGAGAGGTTTGTCCTTTCTTTTACTCTTTTCCTTCTGGGCCCTCGTAGTAACTGCACATACTTTTCCCCACGCCACATCTGGATCGTCGGCTTCTCTTGCACCAGCAACATTTCCAATGCACAAATCGTGTGCCGTTTTGGGCAGACACCATGCCTCCACTTCACCGCTGTAATATGGAGTGCTTACTGTAATTTTAGCCACCTTGGCTTTGACCAGCTTGCCGTCGGCCAACTCGATAGACCCGTGCTTATCCAGAAGCTGATCGTCATCCACAAACTTCTTGTTGACCAAGATTCCAGTGCACCCGGTGTCTCTAAGTGCCGTTACTTTATGTCGACCATGTGCTTTTGCGCAAGACACTTTTGGCGGATTTGGTGGGTATGCACGTGACCTGCAGTCCTTCGCAAGGTGCCCCACTTTATCGCAAATAAAACACTTTCTCGCTCTCTCGACAACTTTCTTTTCCTTATCTCCAGCCAACTTTCTGTTGTGCGCTGTTAAAAACTGTTCAGCGACTGTCGTCAGATTGTTCAGTGTTTTAGGCGCTTGTTCTCTAATGTACACAGACAAGTCCTCCGGACAAGATTTTAGGAATTGCTCCTTGACAAACAAATCACTCAATTCGCTCCAATCTGTGTTATGGCCAGAAAGCTTTACCCACTTGTTTAGATAACTCTGAATCCTCACGGCAAATTGCTCTGGACTCTCATGTTCCTCGGGCTTTGCCATTCTGAACTTCATGCGGTAGCCTTCTTCCGTAAGATCGTACCGATTTAGTAAGGCATGCTTTAACCGGCGATAATCAACCGCGTCAGTATCCGACAGTCTTGAGTAGACTTCAAGGGCTCTCCCGGTGAGTAGCGCGCTTAACGCTGTAGCCCACTCTTCTTGCTTCCAACTGCTATTTGTGGCGAACCTTTCAAACCGTAACAAATAGCTATCAAGCTCATCTTTACCGTCAATAAATACTGGTAACTTGGGCACTTTTGCTCTACTTCCAACAGCTACTTCCTGCCGGTCGCTGTTTACTTGGGCAAGCTGCACCTCGAGCTTTTTTAATTCAAGTTCACATTCTTTTTGTGCAAGAATCTTTGCTTCCTTCTCGGCTTCTAATCGCCTTTCTTCAGCTTCAGCTTCTCTGACTAAACGCCTTTCTTCGCGTTCTTGAGCCTGCTGTTCAGCTACGAACTTCATCAAACTTTCTCCGGAAAGTTCCATTTGCTTTCCCAACTCTAATAGTTTCTCCATGCTGTTTACAAGAGGTCTGCTGATACACACATAAATTGGATCCAAACTAAACTTTTATTTAATTTGCAGTTCCCGGACGAGCCCCCAGACTTGTCGCGTACTAGTATGCAAATATTCACACAAGTGCGACGTGCGTAACTTTCCTCAAGTCAGCGTTTAGAGATAACCAAAAAACAGTACTTTTCTGTTCAACTGTATTCATAGAATAAATCACCACGCCCAAAACCTGTTGCAATACCACACAAACGCATTGTTACGACAGACACTTATGACGTCATATAGCATTGCCCAACCTTGGGTTTACTGGTTGTGACACTGACAAAAACATACGTCAGAGGATTTACTATAGATGAGAAATAAAAAGACAAAACAATTTTCACAACTTTATCAGCCTATATGTCTGGGAGTTATTTATGATTTGTCAAGTACGGTAATAACATCGCCATAATATTATAATTGTTTAGGCATGGTGGCGATTATGGTAAAAAATATAAATTATGTAGCCGACATTGTGTCCACATGTCAAAAAACAACATATGATTCGATAGAAATTAAATCATGTTTCAAATATACACATGATATACATGAATGGATATACTAAAATCTCCTTGAATTACTTTTCTTAACAAATTATTTTACTTTCTTCTCGTTGCTAAATTTCCCCTGGAGAGAATTCCGAAGAATAAAGCAAAAGCCAAGAACCGGTAGAAGGATCAGGTGAATAGAATGGTTAAAAGTTCGAACTGCAAAGATTTTTGTTGTTATATTGTGTTTCATAAGTTATGTGAAATTCAACCAACGAGTGTAACTTACCTTTTGCAAACGGCGCAATATAGACCGAAAGAGATATGAATATCATCATAGGATACATAGCTTTGATGTTCTTGGTGATGTGTGGGCAATAGTAAAGATCAAGGTATATCCAGGCCAGAATATATGCCACATAAAAAGGAAGAACATAAGTTGCACAGTTTGCATCTGGATCACACCAACCTGAAATCGCGGGTTTAGTTGGTTAACAATAGTTTTATTGGAAGGTCCACTAAGACAAAAAATTGTCATACTAATACCGATACGTAGCGTAAAGAGCATTGATAAAAAATAAATTAATATTACTGTGAAGCAGTGGTGGGATTCAGCCGGTTTGCACCGGTTCGCACCGGTTCGCACCGGTTCTATAGAACCGTCTCATGAAATATTATGAGATCAGCGAACCGGCTAGCATTACTGGTTACTGTCAATGAACAGAACCGGCTGAAAAATATGACTTTTGTGATAGAACGACTGGCAAAAAAATTGAATCCCACCACTGCTGTGAAGGGTTAAGAAGTCCCAATATCCCTAATCGTTAGCATTTTTACTGAACTTTCCTTCACCCTAGGCCTCAATGCCTTTGCGCAATCTTACGGTATGTGCCAAACTTTCAAGTATATAGCGTATTTTCCCGTGGACCAGAATTCATGAAGTTTAAATTTTTTGTGGTCGTTGTAATTTTTCATTAAAATAGGAGACTGTTTGTTTTTGCGACATGTCTACACCATTTGGCACTTAGCAATTTGGCACTCAGCAATCTGTTATAATGCTGCACACACCAATAGCATAAAAGCTTCATCCGAAAATAATTTACCCATGCATATAGCTTACCGCGCAATTCTGCCAATTCGTTAAATCCATCTTTGTAAGCAAGTGCGCGAGATCCAAACGTGACACCTCCGTTAGCAATCCATACACTACAAATCGCCGTTCCATCTAATGCCGTCCTGTCAAACCACCAAAGCTCATTTTGGTCCGTGTCTTTACCAACAGATGCCCGTTTTCTAGCGACCGTCACAAGAGCCAAGTTATAAAGGCCGGCCGAAATGACAATTATTGCACTGGCCGCAAAGAATTTTTCATATCCGTACACCATCCACCATGGTGTGACTCCTATTGACAAGCCGGCAATGTGAACAATGTGGAAGGTCTGTAGAAACAGATCATGGTTGAAAACACAATTATTCAAGTTGATCAGGTACATCACCCTTACACGTTAAGATCGTTAAGTTAACTTGCGTCAATTGCATTTTGATCGTTACAAGAAACAATAAATCAATTTTCGGAGTTAGAGGAATGTATATTTTGCATAATTGGCATCATTAGTCCCTAAAAATCAATGATGACAGTTTACACATACATTCCTTTACATGAAACTGGCTGGTTTTGTTTAAACCAAGGATTTTGTTGGTTTTTTATTGGTTTTACAGCTATAAAAGGCAAACGGTGCTCGTCAGTTTAAGCCATACTGTTAATGGTTTTGAATTACTGAAACTGTCGTTTTTATCAGCTTTGCAACTTAAACAAATTTTGTTTGCGAAACAGTCGAGGACACGATTTGTTTTGGCTAAACGCGCTGCAGCTATTCCGTGATATGAGTCTTTAGGAGCTCACAAGAATGTTTTGGCGCGGTATAACTAAACATGACTGGAAGAAATAATGTTTTAGTTACGCATATAATAAGCATACGTGGTTGGTGCAATGATTTGTTGCCAGAAATGCCCTAACAAAAGTACCTTTAATTGGGTTTAGATAAGTTTATACCTTTAGCATAAATACATACCGTTGAATAAAGCTTGGCAGTTTTAGATGAACAACGGCCAAAATAAACGAAAATGGCTATTACGCACAAAAAACAAAGGGTCCATGCTGCAAACATCTGCAAAAAAGTAACCTTTACGATGGCCGACATGTTTAGAAATGCACGACATTCTAATGAAATTATATTTCGCAAAATCTACAACAAATATATTTGTGTAATAATAGGTAGGGCAATATGAACTTTAAAACTTTCGAAAAAGCGTTATAACTAGATCGTTTAAACTGTTTAACAGCAATTTAATAAAAAAAATTTGCTGTGAGTTTGTATTTACTGTATAGCCTAAATCAAAAATTAATTTGCCTTATATGGATGTATTTACTGTGTGAAAAATAAAATACTTTACAAACAAAACTTTACCATTGGTCCCCCCCCCCCAGCAATTTAATAAAAAAAATTTGCTGTGAGTTTGTATTTACTGTATAAATCAAAAATTAATTTGCCTTTTACAAACAAAACTTTACCATTGGCGCATTCGGCACAACGTCTAAAGTGTATTTCCGCCGCATTATACTTGCGTGGCTAAAACCTACAAAATAAAACACGACTTTAAAGATTTTGTAACTGCATCATAAAAATAACAATTTAAATACAAATCAAATGATTGTATGTTTAGTCATCGACGGAACAGAGTTTATCCGCACCCCCCCCCCCTTTAAATACAAATCAAATGATTGTATGTTTAGTCATCGACGGAACAGAAATGAGTTTATCCGCTTCGTCTAGCGGCTATTACGTCTACCACTATTGGTTTAATATATGTCTGAAACAAATGTATAGGCACTAATGATAACCAATGACCTGAAAGAGCCACATTAAATTGAAGCAATGATGTCGTATATGTCAACTCAGCCTAAATATAATTTAGCAGTAGAATTTTTTATGCAAATTATAGTAACTGCTGGCTAAAACTCTGTCAAAACAGTTACCTGGGAGCAATCTAGCAAGCCTAGGATAGCAGAAAAGTGTAGAAATACAAAACGCCGAAAATGATAAACCCAAGCGAGAAATTGTTTTTTGAGTAAATGTCATTTTTCCTGCAAGAGTTGTCCTGATGTAAACAGAGTAGTTTCGATGTAACTGTAACATTAAAAGCTTGATGCATTATACTTTACAATAATGACGACAAAACAGTGATTCTGCCAAAAACTGGTAAACAAAATTTTAACAAAGAGGTATTACCATTCTTACTTAACAGCCCAGCATAGGCATGTTAAATTTGTTATACTGACGTTCATACACTGATACCTTTCTCTTTGCAACGCCTACTTTTAAGCTGGATTGGAGAACAGACACTTCACGAGATATGCGTCAACTTATAAAAATTTTCAGACGTCTTAAAGTAAAGACACGATGGCGTTCAATTTGGTCACAACCGGAAACAGCGTGGATTCCATAAAATCACCAAAACGGAAATACGTATTTCGTCTCCCCCCCCCCCTGGATTGGAGAACAGACACTTCACGAGATATGCGTCAACTTATAAAATTTTTCAGACGTCTTTAAGTAAAGACACGATGGCGTTCAATCTGGTCACAACCGGAAACAGCGTGGATTCCATAAAATCACCAAAAAGTCAGTGGTTCTCAACTCGTTTCAGGCCATGGACCACCAGTTCAATTAAATGAATACCGTGGACCAGTAGATTGTTAAGTACGGATAAAGAAAGCATCCATGCATATAATGGCATATTGGCTTAAAATATATTCCTTTCATATAGAATTTCTAGGTGTAATTAACCCTTCAACTGCTGAATTCTTTTTGACAGCTAACAATAAATGACCAATAACTTGGATAAGCTGTTTTCGTACTGCATATTCGATAAAATATATGCAACTTTTTTTCCATTTTATCACTAAATATAATTAATGTCCTGTGGACCACTCAAAATAAGTCGTCCATAAACCACCCGTTAAAAATTATATTATAAAAATCTTCACTAAATGGTGGGAAATTTACGTATAGGCGTGTTTAATAACATACAAATGAGGGGCTATGTAGATCACAGCGCGAAACGTTTATAATTACAAATAAGTGAAATAAGCAGCCGTTGGCGCTTTGCCGCACTTCAGTTTAACATTTAGCCATTCACAGCAGGCGTGGCATACAGAAACAAGTTGCAAAAACCAAAAATTTTTGCTGACATCATATTTCAAGTTATTTCACTTAAATTCCTTATTTTCACAAGTTTGAATATACGATACTGTGACGCCATATTACCAATACATATCAAAGCAATTACCAGGATAAAACTGCCGCGTTGTGATTTTTACTGTGAAGCTACCACGATAAAATTGCTGCCATGAAATTACCTCGATGTAATTAACCAGTGTGTTGTTTCAACACGCCGATTACTCAACCGTAAAGGCGGGATCGGGCGAAACGTATTTTAGGTTCTTTTTTCTTTCAATTGACCTAAAGGTAGTTAATAGTTAAGAGCTAAGACCCACTATATAGAAGGCTAATAGGAGTTTGTGTGCTAAAATTGAGTACTAATTTACGAGAAGTTTTAATGTAGTTGGGACTTTTAGACAATGTGGACAGAAATGGTGTTGCAAATCTATTGAAAAGTTGGGTTATTTACATATATTTGTGCATGTAATGACCAAAAGATTTGTTTGGTGAATATGATGCTTTTGACTATTTAATTCCAAACATTTCGGTTGTTGTCACATATGTATGATTTATAAAAGATGTGGTGTCGTAATGTTTTTTTTTTGTATTAGGACACTGTTACTGAATGACTGAGTGAAGTGGACCTCACAACAACGTATTGTTATCAAGTATGACACTTACATTCTAAGGTACTTCCACTTGCATTTTTTTCCACATTATTACAGTTCTGTTGGTAAGTGCTTAAAAGTGGTAAAGAAATTACCTTTCCACAATATCAATGCTTTTACACCAGAACTTTCTGCTTAATGATTACATATTTTCAGTGTTTAATTTGTTGCAGAGTCCTGTACAAAACCTAATGATGCAACAGATTTTACTGTATATGGCATGGATTATTGAACAATCAAGGGAATTCTATCAGGGAAAGAATTTTGTTACCAAAGTGGCATGTAATTGGCATTAAACCCAAATGTTTATGGCTGAGTTGCTGACAAGTAAACATGTATGAGGAAGTTAGATTTAGGAAAATACTTTTTTTTCATTATGTAATAACATGTTAACAGACACTTGGCTTTGTTTGTAGACAATTGAGGGATACCCAATATCACTTGCTAACAGAAATCTTATAAAGGACATTTGATGTATAAGTATAATTGTCTTTTAAGTAATTGACCTCTTTCTTCAGTATATGTTAAATATGGTGTTTACTGTTTTGCAGATGGTTAAACATAACTGATGTTTTCAAAAATGTCATAAGGGAAACCTTCAGATAACCATATGCTGGCTACTTGTTTGTGAAAGGAAATTTCTACAAAAAAAAGAAATGATATTATCTTTGAAACTACAGAATTTTTGATTAACTCCATTAGTAACTTTAACACACTTTGTCTTCATTCAACACCAACCACTACAATCACATTAACTGGTAGTAAAACCATGTTTTTTAACTGCTTACCTACTTGATATGATCAGTTTACAAAATCTCGTACGATTTGCACGTCTCCATAAATTAAGTTTGATCGGATATTTGTCGAAGCCAGCAATGAATGAATGCTGATCACTTTCCTATACTGTCTGATAACCATACACCACAAATCGCCGATCCATCTAATGCAGTTCTGTCAAACCACCAAAGCTCATTGGGGTCCGTGTCTGTACCAGCCGAAGCCCGTGTTGTGGCAGCAGACACAAGGCCCAAGTTGTAAAGGCTGGTCGCAATGACAATTATTGCGTTGGCCGCAAAGAGTTTTTCGTATCCGTACACCATCCACCAAGGAGTGACACCTATTGACAAGCCGGCANGCCGCAAAGAGTTTTTCGTATCCGTACACCATCCACCAAGGAGTGACACCTATTGACAAGCCGGCAATGAGAGCAATGTGAAAAGTCTGTAGAAATAGATAGTGGTTTACAGTACGAATATTGTGTCAATGTGTTAATGACCTCGCGTGCCAATGTTTTTCTAAATACTAGTAGTTCGTGCCAGCAGATATCAATAATAAAGAGAAAGCAGAGTGTTTTGTGGGGGGGGGGAGAAATGATGTTATCTTTGAAACTACACAATTTTTGATTAACTCCGTTAGTAACTTTAACACACTTTGTCTTCATTCAACTCCAACCACTACAATCACATTAACTGGTAATAAAACCATGTTTTTTAACTGCTTACCTACTTGATATGATCAGTTTACAAAATCTCGTACGATTTGCACGTCTCCATAAATTAAGTTTGATCGGATATTTGTCGAAGCCAGCAATGAATGAATGCTGATCACTTTCCTGTACTGTCTGATAACCATTTTGTACCTCGGTTGAAGGGTCAATTAAGACCACATGATCGGTATTTTGCTTATCGGCTCCACAATGTGGGCATTCTGAAAAGGTTCTTTCGCGCTAGCATTAAAGCATGTGGGCGGTGCTGGCTTGTTTTGATCGAAGTCGGTATGCGCCACCCAGTCACGTCTATTTGTTGCATTAAAACGTGGAAGTAGGAGTAGTCGGATCGCCTACTAGCCCTCCTCCTGGGATTTTGAGTACTTTATGTTCAAGGATGGCAGTACGGTACGTATTGCGTTGAACGTACCTCGTTACGAAGAGCGTACCGTACCGAATGTCAAAAATCGAAACGTACCGTACTTGAGGTACGGAACACAAAATCGTACCTTACTTCCAAAAACCTGTAAGCGCAAAATATTAGTGACGTCATCAACTTACTTTAATCCTGTTTTGATACAGGGGGGGGGGGAAAAATCGTACCGTACTTGAGGTACGGAACACAAAATCGTACCTTACTTCCAAATAACCTGTAAGCACAAAATATTAGTGACGTCATCAACTTACTTTAATCCTGTTTTGATACAGTGGCATTGGATAAAATCATGTCATAAACAACTTTTAATGCAAATTTGAGGCAATCTCAGTACTATCTGCAAAAGGTAATGATTCAAAAATGACCGTTGTATCTGCATTCGTTATGCGTACCAAGACGGTGGTACGGTACGCTTTTAGTACGGTGGCACGCAATAATGGAGGACCGTACAATCGTATCCCTACCCTAACCATGGGCGTCCGCAGCGGGGGGGCACGTGCCCTGGTTATGGTTATAACGATGAAATTACCACGTTGAAAGTACTGCAATGTTGCTATAACAGGGAAATTACCGCAATGAGATTACCACGATGAATTTACATTGATTTAATTGCGCAATGAAAATACAACGATGTAATTATAAAGTAAAACAAAGAAATGGCATTGTGAAGTAGCTCGACAGTAGACAACGAAGAATTTGTCACGTACTCAAATGTGCCAACCTTGGCACGGGGGGGGGGGGGTAAGGCTGAATTTTAAGACAATGATATGATAAAAACTATAATCAAGCAGTGTGACAGGTAAAATTGTTGCTTCAATATAAACACGCAAATCGGTTGTCGTGCCCTGAAAAAACTACCTACGGTGCCAACCTTGGCACGCGTACGAGGGGTTGCCGACCCCTGCAATAGACGGTAAAATCCTTGGTTTAAACCGGGGGGGGGGGGGTTGCCGACCCCTGCAAAAGACGGTAAAATCCTTGGTTTAAACCAAATCGGTCCGATTCATGGTAAGGAATATATTTTTCGCCCAAATGGTATGATCCGTTTCTGGAAATCGATTATGAATTTTTTCATATATATTTCTTCACATGAAACTGACTGATTTTGTTTAAACCAAGGACTTTACCGTCCTTTGGTTTTACTGTTTTAAGCTTTCAAACAAATTGTGTTTGCGAAACAGTCGGGGACACTAATTGTTTCGGCTAAACCCGCTACAGCTATACCGTGATATGAGTCTATAGGAGCTCACAAGAATGTTTTTTTTGTCGCAGTATAATTAAACACGACCGGAAGAAATTGTTATGTTGTTGTTACGCATATAGGGGAGAGCGGGGTAAAATGAAGTGGTGGGGTAAATTTTTTTTTCTTTTTGTTTCACGGGTTTCGAACCCAGAACACTCCCGGGGACGAATCCCGATCAGTTTTTTTTTAATGTTTGTATGTGGGTCAGGCGCGCCAGACCATTCTGCCAAGTTCCTGCCCGTTCTTTCTTGGTATACTTTTAAAGCCTGGCCGAATAATAGTCATGTCATGTATTCTTTGTCAACTCAAGCTCGTGATAGTTTGTATGCAATCTCTGTAATAGTACCGGAAGTTAAACAAACGCAATTTCTTTAAGAATCTTGTAGTCAGGGGTAACAACCGGAAATAATTTTACTCGATAAAGTCACGAAAACGGATGACGTATCGTGAGTAAGGCGTTTAGTTATTTTTTAGTGTATATTCTTAGACACATTAGCCCGGTTATTACACGACTCGCAACCAATAATCAGAAAAGTGTAAACTTAATGCATGTATTTTTTTTAATGTGTGGGGACATTACAAACAAAAAGGCATTACTTATTTGTTGTTGTTGTTGTTGTTNGTTGGGTTATTTACATATATTTGTGCATGTAATGACCAAAAGATTTGTTTGGTGAATATGATGCTTTTGACTATTTAATTCCAAACATTTCGGTTGTTGTCACATATGTATGATTTATAAAAGATGTGTTGTTATCAAGTATGACACTTACCAAACATGCATTCTAAGGTACTTCCACTTGCATTTTTTTCCAAATTATTACAGTTCTGTTGGTAAGTGCTTAAAAGTGGTAAAGAAATTACGGGGGGGGGGCAATTTAAAAAACTCTGTTATTTTCCTAGTTGCTGTTAAAATTTCTAAGCCCAGAGGCTTCAAGTTGAATTAAAAACATTCCTAGTCACTGTTAAAATTTCTAATTCCAGAGGATAAATGTTAAATTAAAACTTTATAATTTTTTATTTTTTATTTTTACGGTTCGAACCCAGGACACTCCCGGGGACGAATCCCGATCAAGTTTTTTGGGGGGGGGGACGGGTCAGAGGCGCCAGGCCATTCAGCCAAGTTCCTGCCCACATAACCAAGGTTAGCACAAGTGTTATTTTAGTGCCACTTAAAATCAGTCAACTAAGTGACAAGACTTAGGCCATTTGGTCATTGCGTATGGCCATCTAATGGTACTCTTATTAGGAGTAAAGGGAATAAAACGGTGATAGTTTAATAGATCTTTTTTGTGTAGATTTTAGAAGGTTTCAAGAAAGGCCACTTTCAATGTCATCAATATCACAAGCGCTTGGTGCAAGAAATACTACAATCGTTTGACGAAGTCCCAAAGCTAGGAAGCGATGAGTTGGTCACCGAATACAGGAAGGAGTTAATCGACAACATTAACCACATTTATAAGGCCCTCTCATCTGCTTATGCACAAGAGGAGTTTTCGCATGGTGCGGTTCACAAACAATATGAAGTAGTGAGGGCGAAAAATTCACAACTAACAGTCGAAAATGCTCTTTTAAAGCAACGTCTGATATCAAACGAAAAAGAAAAAGAACAGAAAATACAACAGTTGACTACAGAAGCAAAGAAAAACGAACAAAAATTACAACAGCTGACTAAAGAAGCAAAGCAAAACGAACAAAAAATACAACAACTGACGACAGACGCAAAGCAAAACGAACAGACAATAAAACAACTGACTACTACTGCCAAAGACGAACGGGGGGGGGGGGGGGGGGGGGGGGGGGGGGGGGGGGGGGGGGGGGGGGGGGGGGGGGGGGGGGGGGGGGAGATCACATAATTAAAGAGCTTGAAAAGAAACAGAAGATGCTGGAAGAAAAGGTTTTTGAGATTCTAGCCACACAGCAGAGACAATTAGATACACACACTGGGAAACAGACGGAGCTGATGGAGAATATTTCAAAAAGTTTGTCAACATTAGAGGAATCCATGATTCCAAAGATACCAAAACAAGTCGACGAAGATGAACAAAATGGCGACGGGGGGGGGGGGGGGGGGGGGGGGGGGGGGGGACAAACAGGTTACAATACATTTTGTCGTTAGGGAAAACGGCAGCACAACAAAACGACACAATACAACAGGGGGGGGGGGAGTTCAATGCGGTAAAATAGGATACTTTCCAAACCCACAACACCACTAACGACAGAACAGTACCAAAACACTGACCACTCGGAGGCGTACCAACTATGCTGACTAGTGACTACGTGCATGTAGTTGTTTGTGACCAAAAGAACAGCTTTTAATAACTTTATAAGTAGGTTTTCGGATTTTCTACGCTGGATTTGCGTTATTGTAGTTACCATTTCCGTTGCAAAAGTAGGAAATAGTTTTAGCAATTGTTTCTTTGCGGGGGGGGGGCAGTCATTTGATTAAACTCCAACACACTCGGAGATACAAAAATGTACATACATGCTACTATTGTGCCCACTTGTAGCAGAAAGATGTGCATGTCTACATCGTCTGCTGTTAACAGCTTGAAATAGCGGTACGGTGAAACCTCCAAAGAATTTACAGAAATCAAAATGTTAGTTCAATGCGGTAAAATAGGATACTTTCCAAACCCACAACACCACTAACGACAGAACAGTACCAAAACACTGACCACTCGGAGGCGTACCAACTATGCTGACTAGTGACTACGTGCATGTAGTTGTTTGTGACCAAAAGAACAGCTTTTAATAACTTTATAAGTAGGTTTTCGGATTTTCTACGCTGGATTTGCGTTATTGTAGTTACCATTTCCGTTGCAAAAGTAGGAAATAGTTTTAGCAATTGTTTCTTTGCTCCATATAAATTATGACTAGTTTTATACAAAGTAGTCATTTTCGAAAGAACAACAAACCAATGCTATCAATGATTCAACAGTTTATCTGCTTATTACTTATTACTATTATCATTGTGTGAAGTTTATATTACAAATCGTTTTAGTAACAGGCTTATTGACTAAAAATACATAATTGTACATAGGTGAACTGGCAATTGGGGGGGGGGGATGGGTCAGGCGCGCCAGGCCATTCGGCCAAGTTCCTAGTTGCTGTTAAAATTTCTAATTCCAGAGGCTACAAGTTATATTAAAAACTTAGCCTTATCTAAACTAACGCAGGTCTGCTTTTTCTTTTATTCCTGTCTAAGCCTGCTTTCTGTTTAGTTCCTCTCTGTTAACATCAAAATGGCAATTTTCCCAGAATTCGCGTTTTTTTTCACGGGGTTCGAACCCAGGGCAGTCCCGCGGACGAATCCCGATCAGTTTTTGTATGTCTGTATATGGGTCAGGCGCGCTGGGGGGGGGGGGAAGTTTACAAAAAAAATGCGTTTCACTTGAATTGTACACACATTTTAGGCATATTTTGAAATGAAACACTTATTTCAACAGCGCTTTAACATAATGATCTTCCTTGCTATGTCTCTTTCTTGTCAGCGCAGAAATGTCTTCGGAGTGAATTTCTGAACAGCCAAACGAAAACCACAATGATCAGAATAACCAAATGAATGGCGTGGTTGAGTGTACGACCTGCAATATTTGTTTTGTTAAACTCGGAACACAAATTACCCAACCCATGCAACCAAATACCTTTTGAAAACGGTTTGATATAAACTGTAAAGCTTGTATAGATCATCATAGGATACATTGCCTGGGGGGGGGGAATGTAATATTACCATTTGAAAAAGGTATGATATAAACTGTAAAGCTTGTATAGATCATCATAGGATACATTGCCTTGATGTTTTTCGTGTAGTTTGGGCAATAGTAGAGATCGAGGTATAACCAGACCAGCACATATGTAATGTAGATTGGCATGAGTATGGTAGCACAGGTTGCATTTGGATCACACCAACCTGAAATAATGAAGTTATTTTGGTTATCATTAATTGATGGGTTAATGTATATGCTTTTCTATTGTGAACCCAAACTAAAACCCAACAGCCTGTGACTAAAATTAGGCCCAAATAGACGTAAAAAGCGACACAGCTTAAGCGGTTATAAAAGGGTGGAACTGATGTGGCCACTTATCACTGATAATGGCATGGTAATTTGCCGAAACGTTTGAATAATAAACACATTAGCACCATTACCTGTGCATTTTGTCATGTCAGATATTTATCTTATGTTGCAACAAACACAAATTACCACAACTAAACGTTTATGCTAAAGACAATCCAGATAGGGGGGGGGGCGTGCATTTTGTCATGTCAGATATTTATCTTGTTGCAATGTTGCAACGAACACAAATTACCACAACTAAACGTTTATGCTAAAGACAATCCAGATAGTTCTACTTGCCTCTTAGCTGTGCCAATTCACTAGGTCCATCTTTGTAAGCAAGAGACCGTGCCCCAAAAGGTACTGCTGCGTTGGCAAACCATACACTGCAAACTGCCATGCCGTCCAATGCAGTCCTGTCAAACCACCATAGATCCTTCACGTCTGCATTTCTGACTGAAGCACGTTTTTTGGCGGAGGTAACAAGAGCAATGTTGAACAAAGTAGCTGCGATGTAGAGTAGTACATTGGACGCAAGGAGTTTCTCGTATCCGAATACAATCACCCATGGTGTGACTCCTGTTGACAATGCTCCCACCACGCACATGTTATAAACCTTTGAAAAAAAGCATAGAAATAAAATACAAGCATGCATGTCTTCTTTATCGGTACTCTTTAACTCTTTTTACCTGATGCATCCTTTACAACTGATGTTGCGACCCCATAAATACACACTTGTGTGATTGATGAAACAACTTAGAGACTTTTTGAAGATTACATACACGACATGAAAACGTTAGGCTCGGAAAACATAAGTATGAATTTGTATTTTTTAATCATAGTACGCCAGACCAATTAAAGGCGTTATGATCCCAGCATAAATGTATTCGTCTCAGCTTATATTTTTCAAATGACAAAAGTGTTCGAAAATGGTCATCATACATAACCAGAAAATTACTCACACTATGCACCTTTTTTAGTGAACCCCTAAATACCTCTTTGGTACCCATTACCTATGTGATTGTTTTAGTGCCCCCTGTAATTTATCCTGCACCCAAGTTGGAGTGCCTTTGTCTACACAATTGCCATGTTACGAAAATAAAAAAAAAAACAAATACTTCAGGCTAAACCTGGCGATTGAAAACTTACCGGAGAAAAAAGCATGGACATTGGGGGGGGGGCGTTACGAAAATAAAAACAAAACAAATACTTCATGCTAAACCTGGCGATTGAAAACTTACCGGAGAAAAAAGCATGGACATTTCCAAAGAGCAGCGATTGAAATAGATGTAGGCAGCTGCTATGGAAGAAAATCCCATCAACCACGCAAACAACATCTGCAAAAATGACCAAGATCTTGAATGGTTTGCATATATGTTACCCCATAAACTATCACCTTTTTTATCCCGTTTACCACATGAAAAATATTAGCAATTAAATTTATCCCCTACTTTAGCATCAATACTCGTAGTATTAGTTTGTGAAAAAAAAACTTACCATCGGTGTGTTTGGTAAAGTGTCAATTGAATATTTCTCCCTCATTGTTCCTGCCGGGGTAAATTCTAAAAGGTTTTGCAAATATTTGGTTTACGACACAAGGTTATAAAAGTGTCAGAATATTGCAAAAAAGTGAAATAAATGCAAAGGCTAGATTACAAAAAATGCAAAGAATTGCAAAAAAATCACAAGCGAAAGTGTTATAACCATTTACATAAATCCCACCAATATCAAAATATCGTTTTTTTTACACAAGTTTAACACGAAAAAACGGCGCAACTTGTTTGATTTGTGAGGGAAAAAAATCACCCTTGCATAGTAGTAATTTTTGACATTTTGCAATTGTATTTCAGTATCCTTTAGAAGCTTTAAAAATCTAAGATGTAGCAAAAAGAACTACTTTCTCGAAATTCAAAGCAGTTCCGCAACTTTTTATACCTCAAAAAATAAACTGCGTTTTAACTGAGTTATTTGATATGCAGCATCTTTACACATACTGAGTCCTGCAACAATGCGCATGGCAAACTGACATTGCATATACCAGTCAATTGACCCAAATTCTATGCAAATCTTATTTCGTGATCAAATTAGCCCGTATTTATATGTCACAAAAGCGTGACATTAAAACACACTTAAGCTGTCATATTCTCAGCTTGCCAGCTTGTAAATATCAAGTATTCGTGCAAAAATACCACTTTGTGCTTCTTTTTACTGGCGTGACTTTAAAAATTTAGGTAAAAAATAAAACATATTTTGTAAAAGTTGTGTTGCAAATGTGAAACTAATTAAAAAGTGACACTGCCAATAACGAAATGATAGCAATCGCAACTTTCTTTTACAAATCTCCTTTTCCTGTTATTGTCACAATGCCATCATCGCAGTCGGCAATTTAACAAGGTCACTATCTAGAAATTAAGTAGGCGAACATTTTTTAAATACTTTTGCTAGATTAGGGGGGGGGGGGGGGGGGGGGGGGGGGGGGGGGGGGGGGGGGGGGGGGGGGGGGGGGGGGGGGGGGGGGGGGGGGGGGGGGGGGAGATTCAAAACAACCGCAAATGTAAATACCTGGCAGCCATACTGGAAGTTTTGGATAACAAGCCATTGTCGAAAAAGAGACTAGCACAATTGACAACACCATACGCGAAACCCATTTCTGGCGAGGTATCATTTTTTCACAGTAGTTATTTTTCCTAAATTTAATTGATATTTTGCAGCACTTTGTCTGCGATAAAAAAAAACATGCGTGTTACATTGGCTTTGAAATGTTTTCAAAGATTTTTTTCTGTCATTAGGTTTCAATGCTTGCTGGGTGACTTGGAAAGTTGATGTCTAGGGGGGGGGGACATGCGTGTTACATTGGCTTTAAAATGTTTTCAAAGATTTTTCCGTCATTAGGTTTCAATGCTTGCTGGGTGACTTGGAAAGTTGATGTCTAAGAACGTGTCAACGGATTAGCATTATTTAGTAAACATTCATCGTCACAAGTAAAATACTTTAGCGCCAACAATTGCGCCTAAAATACGCGTTACGCATATAGCTAAACAAAAAGACAATATACTATCACAAAAGTGAAGAAAATTATAAAAAATAGTTGTGTTTGTGCCATTTAAACAGTTTCGCTTTTTCGTTCTACCGTATCTGTTCGATTGCAAGCCGCGGCAAACGAACCTTTCTTAGCATACGGTTAGTGGGTTTTCAATCGAGGGCGGTTTGTATTTTCTATGTGAAACAGATATATTTTCAAGTTGGACGCCCTTTTTTGAAGTACTGCCGCGCACAGTTTTTTGCCAGACTAACAATTGTTACTGTAAGGTTTTTTAAAAACGAAGTAGTTTGTAACACCACATCATGCGCTGTTTAAAAGTTTGTTTGTTAATCTGGTTCTAGACTGACTGAACAAAAACAGACGATAAAACTCAATAGCCAGGTGTGACCGCTAAAATTTTCTGCCAGCTCTTTTTTAAACACATTTTTATGATAAAATTGAAAAGTCTGATTCAAATATGACAAAAAAATAAAAACAATATCAAGCCTAATGGAAAAATAGTGACCAAAACTATGACTAGATATATTTTTGTCAAAATAAATTAAAATAATTCGTTTTTACACCACAATAGCGTGCATAACCGCAGTGCCTGTTAATGTGCACAAATGCACACTTCTAATAAGATAGCATTTTAGTACCAAGCCAAAATCTCTGCAAAACGTTTTCGGAAAAAAGCCTTGCCTTAGGCGACATTTAATCACGACTTGCCGGGCGCAAAAAAATCGTAAACCACTTGGCACGAAATATGACCAGGAGCCAAGAAAACAAGTGGTCCAGAAAACTCCCTGCATTTATGCCCGTGGGCCCTATAGCTGTGCGGACCTGACCTGCGATAACTAAATGATATGAATAATTTTTGAGGATGCAACCAGTGTTTTTTAAGGTGTTCCGAAACGGTCCCCCAAATTTATCCAGCGGTTTCCCAAAATTTGGACTTGCGGGGGGGGGGGGGGCACCCCTGAAAAATACTTGAAGGCGTAAATACAAAAACATTCCAACATCCGTATATCGTTTCAAATGATCAAAAATCGTCTTGGAGGAATTATGGGGGGGGGGCAACTATCTCACCCGCTACTATCGTATTGTGTGTTCAGACTTCCAAATTAACTAGTTTGACCCGGTTAATTCGATAACTTAAAGTTAATTGACGATAATAACAAAATTGATGAAAATCTAAAGTGTAATCGACACCCCTGAAAAATACTTGAAGGCGTAAATACAAAAACATTTGAGCATCCGTATATCGTTTCAAATGATCAAAAATCGTCTTGGAGGAATTATGCGTTTACTCACGTGGCGGATATACTTGTTTTTGGCGCCTACTGGGGAAAAAATGACCATTAATGAAGGACACGATAGAATAGGCCAAAGCAACATGTTACTTTCTTAACATTACTTTAGGGGGGGGGGTGTTTACTCACGTGGCGGATATACTTGTTTTTGACGCCTACTGGGAAAAAAATGACCATTAATGAAGGATACGATAGAATAGGCCAAAGCAACATGTTACTTTCTTAACATTACTTTACACGTAAAACTAAAACCGGGAAGGCCCTTTGCGAAACAACAGCAAAACGTGTAGCTAAACAGCATACATGGTTACCAACCAAGAAAACATGTCATTTCTCGTTTCTGTCAACTGCTAGACACGACTGGACGCCATGAGATGGTCCGGATCAGCGAACCGGTTAGCATTACTGGTTACTGTCAATGAACTGAAAAGGGGGGGGGGGGGGGGGGGGGGGGGGGGGGGGGGGGGGGGGGGGGGGGGGGGGGGGGGGGGGGGGGGGGGGGGATCAGCTGAAGTAATAACATCATTAATCTGCTGACAGCCGTTTTGTTTTGCAACCAGTGGTGGGATTCAGCCGGTTCGCACCGGTTTTGTAGAACCGCCTCAGTCTCACGAAGATTTATCAGATCAGCGAACCGGTTAGCATTACTGGTTACTGTCAATGAACTGAAAAAACCAGTGGTGGGATTCAGCGGGCTCGCAACGGTTTTGTAGAACCAACTGAAAAAAAAATGACTTTTGTAATAGAACCGACTGAAAAAAATTGAATTCCACTACTGATTGCAACTATTGTCCAAAACTATACACAGCTTACGTGGTTGGCATTGCAAAACGGTATTTGCATTTGGTAAAACAGCACTTTTGTACACATTGCCAACGTCTCACATCTTCACAAGTTTGCCTCTCAGTTGATAGGTCAGCCCGGTTTCCGGCTTAAGTTTGTACGAAACAGGTTCAATTCGGACTTGGCCTCGCACTCGACATTTGTCCCGTAATTGCACCAACGTTCTTTCTAATGCAAGCTTTGTTTCAAAAAGATTTGGATTCAGGCCATTTAAGAAGGACCCACTTACAACACTGGTTTGACTGTCCAACTATTTCCAAACGCTGTAAAGCCACAGTAAAGTGGTAATTACGCAATTGTGATTGTGTAAGGAATGCAAAGTATGGCAAGACTGACGATGTGATGCTCAATACGTTTTTGTCATAGATTTGGCCATGTTCCAACTTTTACTTGCCGCCGCACTGGGGGGGGGGATCAAGGAGGCATGCTTTTCAGCTTATCGCTTTGATGAAAAAAAAGTCCATTGAAACAGTTGAAAACAATCGAAAAAAGACCCATTTTGCAAATAATCTAAAGTTCTATTGCGATAATAGGTTAGTTTATTTTTTTCAGTGTTGTACGGGGGGGGGGCCTGTCTAATACAAGCTTTGTTTCCAAATGATTTGGACTCAGGCCATTTAAGAAGGACCCACTTACAACACTAGTTTGACTGTCCAACTATTTCCAAACGCTGTAAAGCCACAGTAAAGTGATAATTACGCCATTATGGCTGTGTAAGGAATGCAAAGTATGACAAGACTGACAATGTGATGCTCAATACGGTTTTGTCATAGATTTGGCCATGTTCCAACTTTTACTTGCCGCCGCACTATACTTGGAAAAAAGCATTACTTTTATGTTTCTCACACTAAGATGGCAAATTGCTATAGGCTAAATGCCACTCGAATCCCAGTAACATTGTCAAATAAAGCTGGTATATTAATAACGTTGGTGAACCAGGTAAATTATGTGCCGATTTAAAGATACAAATTATTTGCCGAAACTGTTTAATGTGTGCTGTACGATTTTGTTTGTGCACTGCAAACGAGAAAAATAACTCAAGAAGGCGTGCTTTTCAGCTTCTCGCTTTGAAGAAAAAAAGTCCATTGAAACAGTTGAAAACAATCGAAAAAGGACCCATTTTGCAAAATAATAATCAAAAGTTCTATTGCGATAAGGGTAGTTTAATAGCTTAGTTTTTCAGTGTTGTACAAACGTAAAACGTAACACCAGACACGCAAGTGAGATGATCATTTGACACATAGGGGGGGGGGAGTAAAAAGCATTACTTTTATGTTTCTCCCACTAAGATTGCAAATGACTGAGTTTGGTGCCCATCGAATCACCAGTATGGTCAAATAAAGCTGGTAAATTAATACCGTTTTGTGAACCAGGTTGGTTAAAGATACATATTATTACCGAAACTGTTTGATGTGTACTGTATGGTTTTGGTTGTGCACGGCAAACGAGAAAAATAACTCAAGGAGGCATGCTTTTCAGCTTATCGCTTTGAAGAAAAAAAAGTCCATTGAAACAGTTGAAAACAATCGAAAAAACACCCATTTTGCAAATAATCAAAAGTTCTATTGCGATAATAGGTTAGTTTATTTTTTTCAGTGTTGTACAATGGTAAAACGTAACACCAGACACGCAAGTGAGATGATCATTTGACACATACTTTGTGATTTAGTCGTATAGGTTTTTGGGTCAGTGATATCATGTGGATTATTTACAGTCCCCAACATGCAATGACACGTTCGTCTATTTTTGTGCTCAGACAATTGCATTTCTAAAAAGGGAATTTAGGGTAGAAATGTTTACCAATTGCAAGTTGACATATATGCTACGTGACTTCTCAGTCTGCAGACTCAAAAACGTGACACTAATCATTCAAAGCGACGAAAATTTATTAAACACAAGATAGGCTTACGTGCTACGTGACTTGCTGACGTGATTTGCGCACAGACTTTGATTTGTGACAGAAATTATTTCAAGCGTCCCATTTGCACACCGTCCAAGCCTGCACACACGTTGTATGAATTCACAGTCGTAAAGTATGTCCACGTTTTTTTTGTCCTTTAACGTTTCCATTTTCCAGCACGAACCAGCAAAGTTGTAGGTCAAGCCTTTCTTTTCGAGCCGTGTTTGGCCGTGTGTTTTAATAAAAATTCACATTCGCCACCAGTTATGACACTACAAGGCTTTTACAAAAATCTAGTTGGGGCGGTTTTGCAGATACCCGAGGTGCCTTTGGATGATTGTTTTTTTGCAAACTAGTCTCAATTCTGTATCTTTCTCTTAAAAATGGGACAATTGTCCCAATGTCCCAACAATTAGCTAAACTCGAGCTTACGTTTTCTAAAATATACATTTAGCTTTATGGACCGTGAGTTCAGGAGATAATGACAAAGGGGTCGTTATGAAAGTATATTTGAAAATCTTATAAATCACTGATTCATTACATAAAAACACTGTACAACCGAAAATGCTTACAAACTAGGAAGTGTTGCTGTCACGCCTTGTTTGTAATTTTTGTTGGGGAGGAACTGGCGAATATTTGGTTTGAAAGGAAGGAATATGAAAAATACTTTTAGAATCACTGGGTTTACCAGTTGTATAAAACAACTGACAGAACTAGCAAGCTCACACCGTTTTGCCTAAAGCCAAACTTTAATCTACTTATCGTGACAAAGGCGGTGAGAAAGGGGGTCAGATACACTGGATTGCTAAAATAGGTCGTCAAATGCAAACGCTTGAAAACCAAAGGCACATATCAATCTGGCATTTGGCCGATTTCCGGGGTATGAGATTGGCAAAGCAGTTGTTTGTTTCATTGTTGCGTGTTTTGGTCAAGTAGCATAAATTGATCCAGTAATATCAATCAGTAGTATTACCAGGATGATAGTGACGTTATTATTCTTCCTGCATGGCGTTTCTCTTGCGTGATCGCTGATGTTTATCGAAATTTTGCGTCGGTCAGTTGATACACATGGGGGGGGGGGAGCGTGGTTTGGTCAAGTAGCATAGATTGATCCAGTAATATCAATCAGTAGTATTACCAGGATGTAGCGACGTTATCATTCTTCCTGCATGGCGTTTCTCTTGCGTGATCGTTGATGTTTATCGAAATTTTGCGTCGGTCAGTTGATACACATGTGTGTTTAGGTTCCGAATGCATGACAAAAATGTCCAAGTTAGAAAGTTTATGGGGATTTTGTCATTCTTGTGATGCCCTTTCGAAATGAAACAAATGTGCAAGTAAACAGACAACAAAAAAAGAGCAATTTTTTTCTCTTGTTCTTAAAAGGGTGTCAGCGCCCCCCTGGGGAAGTTTGTTATCATTGGGGGGCGCTAGAGAATAATTGGGCGAGTAAACCTCGGTTAATTTGGTTTGCGCGCTTGACCCATATACAGACATAAAAAAAACCTTGATCGGGATTCGTCCCCGGGGGGGGGGGGGGGGGGGGGGGGGGGGGGGGGGAAAATTCGGAAAGTCCGATTACACCAAAAGATTGTCAGGCTTTGGCGAAGATCCGCATTAACTGATATCGATTAGTTAAAAGCTTAAATCACATTAAAAATCATTTGTATTTGAATTTTTGTCCCAATTAGGCGAAGATACAAACTCATCGAATCATGTTTAACTGGGGGGGGGGGCTTTGGCGAAGATCCGGATTAACTGATATCGATTAGTTAAAAGCTTAAACCTCAATAAAAATCATTTGTATTTGAATCTTTGTCCCAATTAGGCGAAGATACAAACTCATCGAATCATGTTTAACTTAAGGTTCACTGTATACACAAACAATACGTATTTCCGCTTTGGTGGATTTGCCGAGAAAAATTTTCCTTCAGCGATGGTTCGTGATTGGTGTCAACTATGATTATCAGGATGTGACGTTATTATTATTCCTGTATGGCCTATATCCAGCGTGATCGTTGATGTTTATCGAACATACTGCCCCAGTTAGTTGATACATAAGCGTGCCTTGATTCCGAATACGTGAAAAAATGTTAAAGTTAGAAAGTTTACAGGTATTTTGTCATTCTTGCTGTGACGTTTTGAAATGAAACAAATAGAAACGTAAACAAATGTTCAACAATGTAGGGTTTGCTTTTTTGTCCTTTTTGTTTTCCAATATATATATATTTAAACCAGTAGTGCTCAAAGGGGTGTCAGCGCTCTCCCTGGGGGCGTTTGCTATCATTGACGCTGGAGAATGATTTGGCGATTGGAGGGCGCTGGGAGAAGGTAGAGCAGTTAAAACGAAATAAAGGAGATGGTCTTTTTTGTCACAGATAATTTAAGAAGTGTACATTACAGTCTACTACGATCATTTAAGTCCCCAACTTCAATCAATTGTACAAAATTTGAGTTTTTTAAAGAGGTATATTTATAAAATTTTTGCTGCAACATAAAATGATATGCAGAAATAAGTAATGAGTGGGTATAACCTAAAAATTAAACGTAAAACTGTCTAAAATTTTATGTTTTTTTACAGGACTGCATTTATTCTGAGGTAAAAATGAGTTTTCTGAAAACTTGGTATCCTCGTATTGTATGGGCCGATATATCGCTCACTGTTGTAATAATTGCCCTTTTACGGCAATATCCTAAATGGCTGCCAGGTAATTACATTACTGATGTTTTCTCCTATTTGTCACTTAAACGTAGATCAACTATTTACACTCCCCGAAATTTTTCGTCAAATAATCCACAATTTGCAAAAGAAATGATTTTCTTATGGATTGAAAATAGATTTTACTTTTTTGACATTTTTTTCACATTTTGCTATTATAAATATGCAACAATTTTTATTTACTTTTGTAGGTTTTACACCGATTGCTTCATTCAGGACAAAGTATCCAGTTGATGTTTCGCCAAATATTCCGATGGTAAAATTAATTGTTTCTAATTTAAATTTTGCAGTTTTGCACATACCTGCTTTGGTAACAACTTCCTATTTACTGCAATAATTATAAAATTCCATTGTTATCATAATTTAGTATTAGTTCTTATTCCATTCAATATTTCAGCAAACTTTGGTAATTGCAAAACCTTGTGCAGTTGTGTGATCAAACAAAAAAGCGATAAAAATGTAAAATAAATTGTAGCTTTGTTTTTGTTAAAGCCACCAGAACTCTCATATAAACAATCAAAGATTTTTATGGCTGTTTTGTTTGATTACCCTTTTGTCCGGTAGTGTATAATTAAATAAATTTGTTCATTAAAAAAAATCTGTTTTAAAATTCAAAATTCAAACGTCCGCTCGTACCGCACTTTTATTTAACGAGCCGCTTATGGCCAGCGGTCACAGGTTACATACCCCTGCTTTAAGATGTTTACAGTATATAGGTAACATGTATTATTTAACAGATGTTCGCAACTTGGGCTATGATGTTGGGCTCAGTGGCAGCATCTTACGTCGTTTTTAGTCGTAGTTCTCCAAAAGTTATGAAGCTTTTTTCGATGGTATGTTTGTGATAACACAGCGAATAGATACAGGACAGAAATGCATAAAAATGTATATTTGATAACTTTTTGCTCTTTTTGACTATGTGCTTGCTTAAATTTGAACTTGGTTCAGTATAAACATTGCTTGTTTTAAATTTTAAAATTTTCTGGGCCTAAATATTACTCTCACTTTTAGGTCATTTGATAGTTAATTATACTCTTACACTCATGCCATTATGTGCAGGCTTTTCACGTTTCTGCGTTTCCCGCTGTAGCGATTTCAGTTGCACCCTGGATTTTCATTTACGGATATGAGAAACTTTTTGCTTCAGCTGCAATTCTTCTTGTAGCTTCTATTCTATTTACCACTGCACTTGCTGCTGCTGCCGTAAAACGAGCTTCGGCTAACATAGAACCGGGTTCAAATGAGCTCTGGTGGTATGATAGGACTGCTTTGGACGGAATAGCAATTTGCAGTGTTTGGTATACTAACGGGGTAGTCACATTTGGATCTAGATCACTTGGTTATAAAGATGGGTCCAGCGAGTTTGCCCAATTGAGAGGTTAGTAAAATCAAAAATTGAAATCGCAAATTAGAGTGGGGCTTGGCTTTTCAGGGCCAGTACGTGCTGGGTTCGGCTTTTCGTTTAGGCCCTTGTGTCGTAATTTCAACATGGTGAACGCAAAGTCTAGATAAAACGTATACGAACCTTGCTTTTCTGCCCGATTCGCACTTTATTGCAACAGAGTTTTGGGTTTCTGGCTTGTGAGGTTCGAACCATAATTTGACCCGTGATGAAAATGTGGTTAAAATAACCAAAAGGAAACCTTTTGCAATCCAGTGACAAACACTAAATCTTTTTTATTTCAGGTTGGTGTAATCCGAATGCAGAGTGCACAACATACCTCTTGTCCTTGTATGTGATCTATCTACTGGCTTGGGTGTTTCTTGATCTTTGCTATTGTCCACACATCACCAAAAACATTAAAACAATGTATCCTATGATTTTCTACACAAGCACTGCAGTCTTCATTCCGTTATATCCATTCTCAAGTGGTAATGTTCTTATTTATTTTATGAACAATTCCGAGGTTTAAATGAGTCAATTTGTTGCAGGTATTCCTTCAAATCATTTCATCCACATGGTCATTATGGTCGTTGCTCTTTTTGTTGGAATTTTCAGGCACTCCTTGCAGAAAAGTGTTTCCGGCAAGAAGAAAACATTGTGAGGAGATTGAGAGAAGGCTTGAGAAAACTGCTGTCATGTTGAAACAATCTTAAATGTGCCTTGGACAAATTATATGGAAACATTGTATCACTAAACGCACGTACGAATTTCACCTTAGCATCATGTATGATCCGATTCTAACTTTCCGTAGGTAAAAACCCTGTGTATATCAACAGAAAATCGTTCGTGATACAAACATGAAATTATAAATTACATGTATGATTTGGTGATACTTTTCTGCCTGGGTCAGTATAAATAAAGTTAACTAGCTAAGTAGCCAGTTAATTGCTGAACCTATAACCTAATGTCAAACAGCCATAAAACGACTTGTTCAAGACCAATTGTCTATTCAGTTTGTTGCCTTGGTCTTTCGTGAGGCTTTAAAGTGGCTCTGGTAAAAGAACACATGTCGGTTTACACCAAAACAATCACCAGGCCGGAAATAGCTGCACAACTTAAAACGGTATGAAGCGCAAAAACAGTGATGGGCACAGTTCGCCCAAGTTCTATACAACCGTCTCACGAAATTTTATGAGATCAGCGAACCGGTTGGGGGGGGGGCGTGATTTTACTTCGTTGCTTACCAAATATACTTAACAACAAGTAAAATTCGAATTTGATTCTAGCCAGAAAACGCCTGGTTGCAGAAAAATAGCATCGGACGCATTGATCTGCTTAAAAATATGTAATATTTGGACTCGTTTGTTAGTACATTTCAAATTCAATCGTCTATGCGGGCCGCACAAGGGGGGGGGGATGAAAAATATGACTTTGGTGGTAGAACTGGCTGACAAAAAGATGAATAATTCCACTGACTGAAGCTATACGCATCTCTAACTATGTTTTTGATTGGGCTGTTAGAGACGACATAAAACAATTGTGTTTGTAGTTTTAGGTATAACTTAGTTATTACAGTCTTAAGGAAAAAAGCAACTAAATGGTTTCGTATTGACGTTTTTTAACTTGAAAGTAAATTCCGTTTTCTAATTGGTCTTCCACTGACAGTTTTTACAAAGCTGAGCACGAATGAGCAATTAATGTGTATGTGTGCAATGTGTTCGAAAATACTAATTAAAACATGACTTGTGGTTATGCAAAACCTCCTATTGTTATTTAAGATTATTTAAAATCGCCAGCAAGATTCTACTTGTTTTTAACGAAGTTAGGCTAGAAGATGTCAAAGGAAATATGTATAGGCCGCATAAGGCATAATTCTGCATTCAAAGCTCCAGCCCGCTTAGCACTTGTCTAGCTCTGAATACATGCGAAGGGCTATCAGGGTTGGGGTAATGGTTTGTAATTAAAATAACACTATATTCTCATCTTAAATACTTTTTGCTGGGTTAGCTTAGCGCGGGCTAAACGGGCTTAGTCGGCTTTTTATGCGACACCAGATAATTGGGGGGGGGGGGTTGCCCACCTTTGCTTTAATGTATAGGTCTGTCAATCAAACTTTTGGGCTCAAACGGGCTTCACAAAAACGATTCAGGATCGGGACAGGTCTCGGGCTCCAGTTTCAGGCTCGTTTACAATTCAGGACCAAACTGTGTTTAGCAAATTAAAAACGTAATGTGCCTTTGGTTTGTTACACTAGCATTGCGCTTTTCATATTCGTTTTCAAATGGTATATTCTAAATTTAGATTAAACCTTAGAATCTCTTTTCGAATGTTACTGTATAAACAAAATGTTTTGTATACCAATCTCTATGACTAGTTTTTCCTTTTTAAGCACATTCAAAAATTCCCGGTGACCCAATGTAAACCTGGCGACCTATCGGTGTGTATAGAATATCAGCATTTATAAGTCAGAAGTTATATAAACTTAATGATGCTTTTCCGACAAATATAATGTTTTTGCCAAAGTTTAGACGTCCTGTTCTGATCGCTTATCAATCCATGTCGCTGTCTGCTTAATTGCTATACAGCTAGGTAGAAGCATAAAAGCTCAATGCTTTTTGGGCCAGTCTAGTGTAAATAAAATATTTAAAAAATATAACTTATAACTTATTTAAACTGATAAAAAATGTAAGTTCCCATGACGTTTAATGACCATGTAGCGGTCACCTGCTTTAAACCATCATTTTGGCACTTGGTTTGGGTATATCGGAATAGTTATGCAATCCATTGCAGTGCTGCATATCTTTGTAAGCTTTTATCCTAAGGCAACCTAATAACTGGTGTGAGTAAATAGTGTTTTGCAATGATCACAAGAAAAACGAGTATCAGTTTAAAATTGAATGTTTTATCGTTGATCTTTCTCTTTTTCCAACGTATCCATTCCTTGAGATAAATGAGACTTGATGTGTGTTGCGTAACCAGAACAAACGACAAGAACTAAATAGATCTTTTGTGGATCATGTCGGTTCTATGCAGCAAGCGTTAAGAATCGTAATAATGAACTTACTCGCTACTGGGGGGGGGGAGCATTATTTTGCATCAGCATACAGGCAGATAGATTTTAAAGAGGCGCCTGTTTATATTTGGTTAACAAAAACTTAGGTAGCCTCATAAAATTAAGTAGAGGTAACGTAATATGTTGGTGTTTTTCCAGAAGTACAAAGTATTCTTGACATTTCGTTTAGCCTTGAATGAGACATGTCTTTATTAAAAACATGGCTCCCTCCTATTGTATGGGCAGATACATTGTTAAATCTAGTGGCCATTGCCTTTATCCCGCAATATCCTAAATGGATGTCAGGTAATTATGGTGGAGATATTAACACCATACCTTACGGCCAACATTTGGCTAATTTTCGGTAGGTGGCGTAAAGAGCAAAATTATTTGTTTAGCGGCTAAAGAGGAGTTGGGTTAGGAAGTAAGTTTTTGAAAATTTTATATTAATAACTAAGTTCTTTTCTTATTTTTTTGAATTTTAAATGCTTATACCTTACCACGACCCTAACAGCCCTTATCGTAAGCATTTTTGGGGGGGGGGGGGGGGGGGGGGGGGGGGGGGGGGGGGGGGGGGGGGGGGTCAAATGCAAAAAGTGCTCTTTGCGCCACCTATCGAAAATTAGCTAAATGTTGGTCTAACGTAAGGTATGGTGTTAGTAGATATTCCGGTATTTTTTTGTCAACACTTGGATTTACCATCTTTGGATTTTTGAACGTCACAATAGCCCTAAAACCAAGTCACAATGATTTCAACGAATCATTTCTAACAATAGTCAACAAAGTAGTCAAAGTTCCTGACCAATTTTCGTGCACAACAATTCAGGCACGACATAGTCGTATGCACTCATATAACAATTGTTATTTTATCGTTATATTTACAATATTGGCTGACTTTACTAATTCATAGAAAAAATAGCAAGCTTGCTGTAAGTCGCCGAGACCTTCTTAGTTAATTTCGCTTAATTACTTACGAGCCACAAAATGTTTTTCGTTTGAAATGTATTCACTACACAGAATCGGAAAAATTACTAAAATTATAACATTTTCCCTTTTTCTTTTCAGATTTCACACCAATGTTCGAAATTCGGTTCAAATATCCTATTGGTATTTCTCCATATCTGCCAATGGTAAATTGTTTTAATTCTTTTTATTTGTGCTTTGATCGTGTTTTATCACAACTTCTAAGCTTAAATCAGGTTATTTTTTCAAATATGCCCCCAAACTTCGGTATTGTTTGGTTTGTTTCGAGGTATTCATTTTTAAAGAATTTAAGATACATTTATGGTAATAGTTTTACGAGGGACAATCTACTGATTCCACTTATTTGTTTAGTGCAGGGGTGCACAACATATGGCCGTATATAGACACATGCGGTCACACAGACGAGTTTGTGCGACCGTAAACATGTTTATAAAAATACATGTACTGGCAGCTGTGACGTAAATATAAAAAATCAATTTAGAAATTAATCTGGGCACTTTGGGCGACATTAGATGGTATATGTTTGTATGGTATAAACCAATTACTTTACATCAGTAATTTAGAAGGGGGGGGGGGGGGGGGGGGGGGGGGGGGGGGGGGGGGGGGGGGGGGGGGGGGGGGGGGGGGGGGGGGGGGGGGGGGGGGGGGGGGGGGGGGGGGGGGAGCCATTAGGTTGACACTGGACACTTAAACAAAATGAACAAAATTTGCCTGGGGTATGCTAACGCAGTTGGAACATGGCATTAGTCTCTTCTAACTAATCATAACCTATTTACAGGTGGTAACTACTTGGGTAACACAACTCGCCTTCTGTGCAGCTTCATACGTCGTTTTCAGTCGTGGTTCACCGAAAATCGTAAAGCTTTTTCCTATGGTATGCTCTCAACAGTAATGCGACGAAATTAAAATTAGTTTTCCGTGGTAGGAATTAACGTTAGTGATATCATGGTCACCAAATTTTAAATAAAAACTTATAGAAAAGCATTTAATGAGAATTGAATAATTATTTTAACATTTTACGTTTGTTTCACTGATAAAATTTAGTTAATCTTATCATGTCCTAACCCTACATTTTGTGTACAGGCTCATCACATTTTTACGTTTCCTGCTATGGCATTTTGTGTTCCACCCTGGATCTTTATTTATAGCCATGAAAAGTTCTTTCTTTCCGCTGCAATTCTCTTTATCTCTGCAGTTGTATTATGTATCTCACTTGTGACTGCTGCCAAGAAACGAGCTTCAGTGAATGTAGAACCGGGCTCAAATGAGCTATGGTGGTATGACAGGACCGTACTAGACGGACCTACTACCACTTTTATCTGGTACAGTTACGCAAGTGTAAGGGGGGGGGGGGGGGGGGGGGGGGGGGGGGGGGGGGGGGGGGGGGGGGCTTCGGTCCTTGCTTTACAAAGATGGACCTAGCGATGTTGCACAACCGCGTGGTGAGTAAAAATAAATAATAAAGAGGTGAATTAATACTTCTAAAGCTGTTTTTCGACTTTTTTGGGTTAAGGCCCTATAGTTGTAAGTTGGACCAGGCTTTTTGGGTCGCTTTGGAAATAACTATTTAGGACGTAAAGCGTTTAAAATAGAGATGAATAGCTGGGATCAGCCCTTAAGCGTCGGCGCAGACCTATGATTTCTATATGAGTGTGTTGTGATCGCTGATCTGCATCGACGCTTCAGGGCTGATCCCAGCTATACGCATATAGCCTATACACCATATGGTTGTGAATGCTTGTTGACCGGCTTATTCGGTGCAAATTCTCACAAGCATAGGGTTTTGCAGAAATACATTTCATTTTTATTGAGATCGCCTCGAAAAAATTGCACTTTAAAGCAGTGGTCCGCGGCCCGGTACCGATCCGCGACTAAAGCATTTTGCCCGTGTATCCCGGGGATGATAAACTAATTTCTGTGTTTTTATTGGTAAATATTTGTAGTTTCTTGAAGACCGGTTTGCGATAAAATTTCACTTTCAAAAACGGCCCGCAGTGCAAAAAAGGTTGGGGGGGGGGGGTTTAAAGTCGATGGCAACCCTGCCTATAGCTCTGAATACACGCAAAGGGCTATCAGGGTTTAGGTGAGGGTTTGTAATAAAAATAGCACAATACTCTAATATTAGGTACATCGTGCTGGGTTAGCTTAGCGCGGGATACACGGACTTCGGCTTTTTATGCGACACCAAATAATTTGTACATCAGCATTTTTTAACATGTGCATTCAAACATGACCGACCAGTATCTTCATAAAATTTAGTGTAGTTCCTTGCTTGCAATAATACACTTTCGTTTTTGTTTTGTTTTTTGCCCTAAAATGCCAAAATTTTCAGATAAATACTGTCCAAATCCAGTCGATATTACCTGGCATATATTCTGGCTTGGTTATACATTGATCTCTACTATTCCCCAAACTACACAAAGAACATCAAAATTATGTATCACATGATGATCTTTACAAGCTTGGCATTCTTATTTCCTTTATGGAACTGGTAAATATACCTTGGTGGTTTTGCTATTGCTCCGACTTTACAGACTTTTATCAACTTTTGCAGATATTTTGGTGACTCACAAGATTCACATGATTATTACGGGGGGGGGGTCCTGCTTTAAAGAAGATACTATTTTGATACAGGTTTGTGCGATCCAAATTCTGAATGTGCACTTTACCTTATGCCCTTTTACGTGGTATACGTGCTGGCTTGGTTATACCTCGATCTCTACTATTGCCCAAACTACACAAAGAACATCAAAGTATTGTACCCCATGATGATCTACACAAGCCTGGCAATCTTAATTCCCTTATACCCGTTTGAAAATGGTAAATATATCTTGATGGTTTAGTTATTGCTACTTTTATAGGTCATATGTTTACCAAGGAAACTTTTGCAGATATTTTGGTGACTCACAAGATTCACATGATTATTACGGCGGTTGCTTTTCTTGCTGGAGTTTTCAGACATTCCCTGCAGAAAAGTTTTTCCAATGTCAAGAAAGTTGTATAAAATACACTGGATCTTCAATTTCCACCTTTCATCACATTTCAAAACACCATGTATTTTGTTTAGGAACAAATCTGATCCAATTTTGCTGCACTCTTTATTTCATGTTATTAACTGCTGTAACAGTCATCGACATGCAGCATGCAATAATTATAAGTTGATTCGATAATTATGGAGTATTTGTTTGTACATAGCCAAAATTCGTTTGTTTAATCAAAACTTGCTTTAAAATTTTACTCGTACCACTTTCCAACTACCATTTTTTTGCGTGCACAAAAAACGTTAAAATAACTTCCAAACTAAGCGCTACGTAGCAGGTAAATCAAAATTAAATCTCAGAACAAAGAGAAATTTCCCCATTAATGAAAACATTACATGCTACAAATGGTAAAAATTAACAAAATGTACGACGTGTATTATTATGCTGTATACTATAATACGAAGGTATTCATGTCAATTGTGGTATTTACATGATTGTTGCGTTTGTTGGACTTCTGAGGCATTTACTGTAGCAAAACTTTTCCCGTGACAAGAAATTAAGCGATATAACCAAGGAACTTTTTAAACTTTCTCTTTTTTGAGCAGAAACGCATGCAAACTTATAAATAAAGAAATTAATACATGCCCATATTTATTCTACTTTTGTGCACGAAACATTCTTAAAAAAACTTTATCATGTTTTGCGCAAAATGGGGGAAAATAAAATTGAATTGAATTGAATTGAATTGAATTGAATTGGATCTACGAATTGTCTTTAGAAAAAGCACAAATATCAAAGATAATGTATTTTTACCTCAAAAAGTAAAAATTGTTCATTTGTAAATTTGCCATATTCACTGTAACAAGCGGTGGTGGGATTCAATTGTTTTGCCAGCCGGTTCTATCACAAAAGTCGTATGTTTAAGTCGGTTACGAAAAGTCATATTTTTTGCAGCTTCTTTCACTAGCACATTTTTGAAACCAAACTATCAACCAATTGTTTAGATTAAAGAGAAAGCAAGAACAGGATGCAACCCCAAGCTCCAGCGCATGGTGCGAACCGGCTGAATTCTATCACTGCTAACAGCCACACTAAAAGCAATAGTCGCATGACTTGTACAATCACAAAGGGAAAACAACTACAATTATAAAAATTAACGCAAAGTATAACTGTTACGTAAAAAACTCGACCATTGCACTTTTTGGAAGAAAAAAAAAACGCATGATCTACTTGAATCTCAAAATTCAGTGTATCAGATAAGGTGCAAAGATCCATTGACTGTAATGCTAACAGGTTCGCTGATCTCATAAAATTTCGTGAGACGATTCTATAGAACCGGTGCCAACCGGTCGAATCCTACCACGGACTATATCAATAATTCTAGTAACTTATATCTAGAGATGTGGCACACGACATAAACTGATTAACCAGGATGATTATGAAGTGTCAACGGGCGGTCTAAATTATGCGGTTCTCAATTTCAACTTAAAAATCATCTTTTCCATAGATCAAACATCAACCATTTTCTTGAATATAAAGTATACTAAAGCGGTCGAAGCTTAAATGTATCTGAATAGAATAAAGAGTCGCTGTTGTCGTGATAACTTCAGCTTTTTTCGTTCTACATTTAAAGGCGGTTATAGAACAACCAAACTAAATACAAAGGAAAATTTGGCTGTTTTTTGTGACATAGAAATCATAAAGTTTGTTGAAAATATTTTCGGTAATTATTTGCCTTTCGCTCATTCGTCTTTTTCTGCATGACTAAACAAATGTTTTTATTTTTTGCGTTGTTCTGATTTTTCTGAACGGAAAACACTTTTGTTTCTTCACTGGAGACTGTGTTTGTTAAGGTAACAATAAATTCGTTGAAGTTTAAATTAGGAATAAAAACATGTTTTTATATTACTGGGTTGTTTGTGGTTAGGAAAATCTTGAATTTTTATTATTATTTGCTGCTTGGAAAACAGTATTATTGTGGTGTTTTAATGTCTTACATCAAGAAATAAGGCCACATTTATGCATTTTTGAAACAAAATTTCGGCTGGACAAGACTGATTTGCTAGCGCAGACTGTAGAAGAGCAGTACATATTTTTCATCTGTTTTTATATTTTGATTAAGCACTGCAAAGTGCAAAATGCAGATGTAGCCATTACATCGAAAAGGTTTTTTTTTGTCAGGGAAAAGTTTATATGTTTGGCTTAAATGTGTTCTCTTTGTTAAAATTTGTTAATGTATTTTTGTTGTGTATACGTGTAAATATCAGATTTTAATTAAGACACTAAAAACTGTTTGTCGATCTTTTTCAAAATCTTTTTTTACTTTTAAGTTTAAATGTATCTCATAGTGATGGGATGGGTACCCGATACTCGGTATAGATGGTATTGAACGATTTCAGTGGTAACAATACTTGTACTCGGTTTCGAAATATTTTTTTGGACAGCACAAAAATCAGGAAAAAGTTCCAGTAGGAACGTGTATTTTTAATAGATAGTAAATTTCAACAAGTTCAAATTTTAGTAACCTTCAACTAAAAGAAGTATATTTTAATGTTTTGGTTGTTTTAAAATTGCTTAGTGTTGACAAAGTTGTTAGGTTAAAACTGTGTTAAATTTTGCTAGGTTGTATAAAACAAATAAAATGTGGAAATTATAAATTATGGCTTTTTCTGGAAACTTACTGTTAAAAAATTTACGAATTCTTGCTGTTCTGGAGAAATGGATTTTAAATTTCTGTTGTTGAAACAAAAAAGTAATTGGATCAAGGAACTCTCATGTTTTCTGTTTTAACAGATTTTGATGCATTTCATTAAGGTTTTCTTCTTTAAAAGTTCATTAAAATATTTGCTTACTAAATCTTCATTTCATTACCAAGAATGTAACTGTGGAATCTAAAAACTGTGCATCATGGCTGACAGAGTTAGAGCCATTGATTTGCTGCCTTTGTTGAGGGAAAAACTTTCATTTTTATCGGGTGGGTATTTTAGATTACTAATCAATCATGGCTGTTACATTTACTCAGTATAGTTAGCTCTTTTGTCGTTAATCATTTTTCCCCATGTAGCTTATAATAATGTTACTGTTAAAATTTTTGTTTATAAGTCCTGCATTAGTCATTAGTGGTCTATCTTTTGAAATTGTTAAAGCATTTGCAATGCTATATGTGTGTTATTAAATTTTTTTTGGAGTACCGTATTTTACAAACAATTCAGTATGTAATGATAATAAAAAAATGCTTTTGTGCCTTAAATGTTTCCATTGCTAGCAATTGTCCATTGTTGCAATGTGTTTCAATTTATGGTCATAAATAATGCAACAGAAGATGTGTGCAAAGAGTGCAGTTTTCAGCTAATACCCTGAAATTGTGATTGATTGTTACCTGTTAGGTGGACGCGACCAGCATGGAGGTCCTATCTTGTCATTTCCGGCATCGCAGAACTCAGATAAAATTCAACAGGAAGATTTAAAATGTCTTGTTTCCTATCTTGCTAGCGTCCCAAGGTTAGTATTTTTGTACTTTTTTGAGTATACACAAAAAGCCGTCTCTCTCAAAATATGCAACTATTTACAGATTGCACGGTATATATATATGTAATTCAGGGTTTTTTACTACTTTTTTTACTGTATAAAAGCTTCACCCATAAAGTCTTATTATGGCGGCTGGTGACAAACATATTGGCTAGTGTAGCCACCTTACAGCACTCCAGTTTATTGGGAGTAACAAGCTGAAATGCCATGCTTTAATTCTGTTAGATGCCAATGGAGTGGTTATATATTATCAGAAAACGAACATAAAATGCACACACATATATATACAAATATTATCTTGGTTCATTCTTTTGAATTTGCCTATGTAGCAAAAATGATAATACATACATATACATTTGGTTTTCCAGTGAAGATGTGCTTCAACTTGGTTTCACTGTTGTAATGGACATGCGAGGTTCAACATGGAATGCTATCAAGCCGATTTTAAAAGTTTTACAAGACCAATTTCCTGCAAAAATTAATGCTGCTTATATTATTAAGCCTGAGAAATTCTGGCAAAAACAGAGGACTAACTTTGGAAGCAACAAGTTTTCATTTGAGGTAATTTTTATTTAACCTTACTGCTCGAAAGAATTGTCCTATTTTAAGTATGTTTACTATCTCCACTGCATTTAAACCTAATTAAACAAAGATGCCCTTTTTGCATAATATGTGCAGCTATTTAGAGCAATGCATTCAGAATCATTGCCATCAAAACTTTTTATAAGCATTGACCACTTATATGTTAGGTTATACAGTACATATATTGGCTTTTTATAACCTGTGGGATAATTTTATTGCCAAAAATGCCACTAGAATGTTATCGCACTATTGCACTATCCACTATTGTAGTGTTGTTAAAAATAACACTCAACAAATCAGTAATTTAATAGCATCCAATGTTGTTTTTCCAGGTCCACACTGTGTCACTTGACGGATTATGTCGCTCAATAGATCCACGACAACTGACACCCGAACTTGGTGGCACACTGTCATACGACCACGAGGAGTGGATCGAATTACGGATTACTTTTGAGGAGTTTATTTGGGATGCATTGGATGTATTGGATAAATTACATGACAACGAAAGCCATCTTGCCTCTGAAAAGTTTGCATCTGATCAGGAAGGGGCCAAGGTAATACTGCCTGTTTTTGTATTTTTAATTTTGTGCTATGTATACATGTGTATAGAGTTAGTTGCTTTCTAGTTAGAATTCGCCAAGACACAGCCATTCCCTTATCAAATTATATCTATTTACTTAGGACATAGTTTAAATAGTGATTTAAATTGAAGTTGCCAACCAGGCCAGTATTTTACGATCTGTTCGCACTACATTAAAAAGTAAACACAACCTTTGTTATAAGAAAAGTGCTGACTTTTTGTCAAAGACCTTGCATTATAATCCAAGATTTGAGCATTTTATGTGGCATGTTCAATTTGTACGCACAAAGAATATTGTGATTCTGTTGGTTGAAAGCCCATTAACATGCTCAACAATGTTAACCATCAGTACCTTAAAGCAGCGAACCCTAAAGCTTGCATAACATGAGTGATGAGTAACAGTAACTTGTTACATTCAAAACATGTTTGTCACTGAAATCGTCTAGCGGTTTCCCATATTTATTTGTCCACACAAACAGTGTTTACGTAATCTCTTCAGCTGGTAGACATGAATTCAGACTTTAAATGGGTGATTCATCTTAAAGCCATGCTTGATCAATTCTGAAAAGGCCACCTGATGGCCGTGGTCATTTTATGCCACCATTTACAAAACCTCTTCATTGTTGCTATCAACTATCAAGATAATAGCTGGTTTAAGGTTGACTAGCTCCTGTTGTTACAATCCTTCTCTTGTTGCTGCAGTCAGAATTGAGAATTTCTTTTTCAAATTTGCAAGCTAAATTTAATGTAGTTGTTTTTTGAATTGTGTTGTTCTTAACTTAAAGTACGTATATGTATAAATGTAAATTATTATTTAATATTTTATTGTAAAAGCCCAATTTTTAAATCATTTAAAAACTTTTACTGCATCAAGCTAGAAATGCAGTACAGTGATATTTTCATAGTTGCGTTTTGTAAGAAAATTGTTAAATTTGTAAACTTTGCAAAAATGCCTCAAATAATTATGGGTCCCCTTCCCTGAAGGGACACATATTGTTTTTGTCCGGGGGGGGGGGAAATTGTTAAATTTGTAAACTTTGCAAAAATGCCTCAAATAATTAATCTTTTAATTGTCAAAAATTATTTATAAATGAATTTGGTCACACAAATATTAATAAACAATTACGATTTAATATTGTAGAAGATTTGTAAAAACATCTTTTAAGATTTTAGGTGATTATTAAATTCCGAGTTATTAAACAATGTTGGTCTTTCCCTTGTTTGACTTTTAATTGTTTGAAATATTCCATTACAATTTGCTACCAAATGGATTTATTTGCATAATGCTTTACTGTTGTAAACATTAAAATGTTTGATTTTTAGTGGTGGTTGACCATATGTTAAAAAAGTCACCACACAAACCTCAAGCTAATCGATCACAGTAACACTCAATTGCATGTTGACAAGTGGTACATAGTAACACCTTGTTTTGTTGCTAGGAAATGATGGAAGAACATATGAAACTGAAGAAGAAAATATTGAATTCCCCTATCGAACAGCTAGATTCACAGGGACAGAAACTGCTAAAGCGAATCAATGGAAACAACTGTGACGCCGACAGCGGCTTTTCAGGTTGGTGATTTCGAACTTGTTTGTCCCCAAACTTAAGTTAGGTGACATGACCTAGAATGAAAGATGATTTGTAAACAGCAGTACACATTTCATTCTTGCTCATTATAACACGATTTACTAAAAGCCTAAATTACGGAAGCTTTTCTTTGTTGTGTTTGGTCAGTAGTTTTAATATATAAAAATATATATATGCATCATACACAGTAATTCTTGTTCATCTGTCTTGAATTTGGTGAAATTATATAAGTTTTTTATTACTGTATGAAAACTCTGTTTAATGAGACTATAATACAGCACTTAGGTCTGTTACAATGCAAATACAAATTTTATGATGCCAAAAAATGTTAAGATTTGATGTAAATACATTTTGCCATATGGTCTGCATTGTTCAGTGCATTACATGCTAATCAGGGAATCACAATAATCAATATTATCCTATCACATACTTTCCCTTCAGGGAGCAGTGGTGGCGTTCCACTGTCTGGAAATGCTGATTTCCAAAGTGCTGCCCCTCGCATACACAACCTTATAGATAAACTTCACAGTACCAGGCACCAACTACAAAATCTTTGGCATATGCGTAAGATTAAATTGGAACAGTGCTACCAGCTTCGAATGTTCCAGCAAGATGCAGACAAGGTATTTATATTGTTCCAAATTGTTGGTACAATCTACATTTTGCTAACCGACACGAAAGCAATTAAGTTTGCCATAAGAGCTAAGTCAGTGGTGCACAACCTTCGGCCAGCTGCAGAGATGAGTTTGAGCGCATATGACCAAGTATATTAAAATGTATATACTGGCGGTCATGACGTAAATAAAACTCATTTGCAAAAACACTGTTTTTGAAACTGCTCTAAAAGATTTTGTGGGGCTTGAATATATATATATATGAGACAAACCTTTTTTTTCATCAGTAATATTGTCATCGCATTTAAAAGGTTGTGCACCCCTGAGCTGGGTAAATAAATGAAACTGAGTGTTTTCAAAGCCTGTTCAACATCAATAATTTGATTGATGCTATGAGATACAGCAAAACTGAAATTTGATACATTTGTTGTACACTATTACTGTTTCAGAATTTTTGATCACATATTAGTGCAGTGTATAAGCATATTTACAGCTGCTATACTTTTCTTAACTCTAAAACTTAGTTCTTGCTAATAAGATGATTGAAGGTTGGCTATCATGAAATATTAATCACCTTTGGGGCAAAAGGCACTTTCGTCGCATTAATTTTTTGTCATTTTGTATCAGATGTTTGACTGGATCAAGCAAAATCGAGCATTATTTGTTGGTACATGCACCGATATTGGCACAAACTGCAAGCAAGCATCAGATTTACAAGAAAGTCACAGGCATTTCGCAACAAACTCAATGGTAAGGAAATACGCAAGCCATCAAATAGGTCGTTTTTCACAAAATAAAATGAGCATACATTGTCAGTGATGGTACAAATGATTTTTAACTTAAAGCCTGTTCAAAGCCAGTTAACTGATTACTGATGAACATAACTGGTACCTTGATGTCTGAAATGGGCCAATTAAAGCTGGTTAATGTTTCAGAGTGTCTACGTCAACGTTCGTCGTGTGATGTTGGTCGCCAATCGCTTGTTGGAAACTGGTCATTATGCCGCTGATGAAATACGAGATATTTCAGCCAACCTTGACTTAGAGTGGAAGATTTTTGCAGCAGCTCTCGATGAAAGAAGGTGATTTTTTTGTCGATAAAAAATATGAAATTGTTGAAATACTGGATTCAGATGGACATGAATTTGAAGAGCAACAAGCGTTCATTATTGTAACAAGTGGTCTTCGCCAAAAATGTCAATACTTAACCATAAAAGTTAAATACAATACTTTATCTAAAAAAATGCAAAGATGTGTAAATAAATGATTGTTGTATTTTTAGCCCAAACTTTTAATGCATACATATGAAAAAGAAATGCAATACTTTATCTAAAAGAAGAAACATGCAAAAACATTCTATTTTGTCAATGGTCCCAACTAAAATACACATATATTCCAAAAAATTAAATGCAATATATAGGGGGGGGGGCGGTCCCAACTCCCAACTAAAATACACATATATTCCAAAAAATTAAATGCAATATATACTTTATCAAAAAAGAAAGATGTAAAAACAATTGTTGTAATTGCAGCCCAAATTTTTAATGCATATATATTTTTATATAAATCAACTCCAGTACTTTATCTAAAGAAATAATTATGAAAAACATTAAAAAAATAACATTATTTCACTCTGGGCCCACCCAGATTATCTATAATTCCATGTTGTGCTCTCTGTTCACACAAAAACATTCTGTTAGCTGAATAGAAGCATCCAAGTAGATTAACAGTAATCCTCTGTTAACCTACTTATCTGTTCTTAACAAAAAGCAACCCATCTTTACCTTTTTGCTCCTCCTTTTTGACAAGGTGTCATTATTTAGTACCTTGTTGAACACTTAGCTTTATTTTGTGCCTAGCCTGAGCTTTTTTGACAAGATAACATGCACTCTCACAATTTAATTCAATTGGACACACAATATTACTAAAACTCAATTTAAAAGCTTGGTTACCATACACTTTAAGAGATTACTATTTCAATGAATTAATAAAAACATATTTGTGGTTAACAGCTCTAGTGTTGAATACATATTTTATCATACCTAATACACATGAACTGTTGTCAACCTTTTTTGAGCCATGGAACACTTCATGCATTAAATTTTTTTTACACAACACCAAATAATTTTTTTGTATTGACAAAATCAAGTAAACAAGCTTACACTCAACTACTGTATTGGACTTTTCATGTTGTTACACAACAACATTCAAATTGGTGATTTTTGATTGTGCTGCATGGAACACTAGTTTGAATAATAAATTTCTTGCAGAACACTAGTTGAAAATCACTGCATCAGTGTTCACAATGAATAAAAACAATTGAATTCAAACTATTTCATGATTTGCAATTACTTATGAAATTAGGAAATAGACAAAAAAAGTGACACACTTTATTATTCAAACGTTTCGACAAATGCTTATGCCATCATAAAAAAGCATGTCACTTTTTTAGTTCATTCAGGCCATTATAATCACCTTCAAACTTATTTATACTTCTTAAATAACAAACTAAATCTTATTTATTTGTAAATTCCGCAGTCGTTTAATGGCCTTGGCTGTCAAATTTCATCAGCGTGTTGAACGGTTTGTGTCGAATACATCAGAATGGAGAAGAGAATGCGATAACGATGAGCGATACCCGACAGATTCTTCCACCACAGTCGCAACAATATCTGTGCTTGAACAAAGTCTGCACAAACACCAGAGCTTGCATGAACGCATCACCGAAGCTTATCAAGATGTAAGTGCTATTGATTTTAATGATAGTGGATTTTCTGTGTGTTGGGATGATTGTTTTTGCATGACATGCATTGAAATGGTATTTTTGGCTAAATGTATACGTTTCAAATTTATAGAGCACTTTTGGCAATTGCATTTTTATTCCGACGTTTCGATGTCCAATACAGGTCACCTTTGTCAGGGTAAAATCAGAGTTCTATAAATTTGATATTATGCCTGACAGCAATATCTTATTTATACATTTCATAGTTGTGATTTAAAAAAATGTGTTTGTTTGGTGCAGTTTAGTCAGGACCGACTGCATAGGCGCAGAGTTTTACAAAATGTTAGGCAGCAAACATAAAAATAAACAGAACTTAATGTGACATCACTAAAGTGAGGTACGACAAGAATTGCTATTACTGAGATAACCATTTATTACAGTACATTTGCATTGTTTACCATAATGTTCATTGATATACTGGCAAACAATTGCATGTTTGGCGTCATAAATGAGACGTCACCAAATCACAAAATTAAAAAAAAATTATCACATTTTCTTGCCATACTGTCAGTAAGTTTTATAAGATATTACAATTTTGGGTACAAAATTACACAAACTAAGCAAAGTATATTGTGCTTGAAAAAACAAACATGGACTTCCACCTCGCCACCCCCTACTTGGCGCTGATGACTGACAGGGTATATTGGTTGGAACTTGTAAGCTTTACTGTACTGGTTGTGTACCTTGGTTTTAAAGCCTTAAAATGTACAAGAAAATTGACAAGGATGTGGTTTTAGATATATATTGGACACATCAACCTTCGAAAGAAAGTATGTCATGTTACTTAATACCAAACTTAAAATAATAACATAGTGTTAAATTCAAGTCTCTTGAGGGCATACAGTCTGTTTTATGTATCACTGTATGCAAATTTTTCTGTCAGGTTACAGTTTTAGATACATAGTCCAACAGACTCTGTTTACCTTGAGGGCAAAACTGAAACAAACCATTTTGTAACAAGCAGCATTTCACATTAAATGGTTTGTCATATTTTCCAGTGTGTTGTAATGGTTTTAATAGCAAAATATATTTTCTCAAATAGCTTCTTATGCTTTATAATTAGTTACAGACGTCGTTACATGCAAGTACACCCTATTAGTGACCCTACAAGGTTTTTAAATTATTCATAAACATGCATCACAAGCTTGCAGCCATAACAAGCATAGTCTGCTGTAATTGAAATCATTTAAAATAGCAGTGTGCAATTTGTTATTGCCAAATTAAACTCTGTACAGTAAAGAACACAGGCCAATGTTTGCACAATCACATTTCTGTGGCATGAAATATGTTTTTATGGTGCTGTAAATTTTTCTCGAGACAATTTTAAAATGTACATAAGCTCCATGTGTTTTTTTGCCTGCTGTGTGAGGCAAATAGCCTATAGCGTAGTGCTGAGCAGAGAATCTTGAAAATATATGTGTTATTTGTTGTCATCTGTGTGTTGTTTGATGAAAAATCAAATAGTGATACTTTTTTACACAATCCTAAGTTGACAGTTCTAAAAAAGGGGGGGGGGTGAAATGAATTTTGAATGTCTGTTTTTGTATCATTATAACATAGAAGAAGGTCTAAAAGAAGAAATTTTATTTTATACATTTCTATTAGGCCAAATTTATGCCCCAAAGACCTTCCACAACAGTGTCCTATACTAGTGTTCATAGAAAACCAATTTACCAACATTTTTAATTTAATGATTTCTACAAAGATTTTGTGCAACAAATTAACACAACTAAATGCCAAAACCACTTATATTAGTGACATATTTGTACCAAACACAATTTAAAACTGAATCATCTATTCACAGGTCTGCGACAATGGCAAAGAACTTCTAGATTTGGGGGGGGGGGTTTTTTGCCTGCTGTGTGAGGCAAATAACCCATAGCGTAGTGCTGAGCAGAGAATCTTGAAAATATATGTGTTATTTCTTGTCATTTGTGTGTTGTTTGATGAAAAAGTAAATAGTGATACTTTTTTACACAATCCTAAGTTGACAGTTCTAAAAAAAAATTTGGCCACATCACTATTTATAACTACTTCTTATATTTTGGTAAACAATTTTAAAATAAAACATTTGTTATGAATGTTGTATTTTCTATGATTTCTTAATATATGCAATATTATGTTGAAATGAATTTTGAATGTCTGTTTTTGTGTCTAAAATTTTTTGTTTACCATGTTGAAATGAATTTTAAATGTCTGTTTTTTGTATTATAACATGGAGGAAGATCTAAAAGAAGAAATTTTTGTTTTTTACATTTCTATTAGGCCAAATTTATGCCCCAAAGACCTTACACAACAGTGTCCTATACTAGTGTTCATAGAAAACAATTTGCCAACATTTTTAATTTGATGATTTCTACAAAGATTTTGTGCAGCAAATTAACACAACTAAATGCCAAAACCACTTATATCAGTGACATGTGTTATATTTTGCACCAAAACTGCAATTTAAAACTAAATCATCTATTCACAGGTCTGCGACAATGGCAAAGAACTTCTAGATTTCCTGCAAAAGCCCACAAATCCAAGCACAGACGATGTACTTGCACAGCTTATTGATTACAGCGGGGCGTCCCAACAGGTTTTGGACAGCATTCATGAGGTAGGGTCATTTACTGCAACCTAATATCTTACTGTTTAATATGACAACGGCACTAGTCTGCTGCTGAAAGCCCAAAGTTTAGACCACTTAAATAGAAGGTCTGTTGGTAGCCTACTATGTGCATTAGTAGTTTTTGCGATTTTTTTGTGAATTGCGTTTTTCTTTAGTGGTGCAAGTTTGTGAAACAAATATGGCCTGATGGAATGAACTGTTGTGTATAACATTAGACACTGGAAGGACTGTGATAGCTACAAAGCGTGACTGTTGAGAGTACCCAATCCATTATTTTTCTGTACAGACTAGCTTTTTCAAAATAGTTCAAAAAACCTGAATTTGAGCACACTACTAAAGAAGGAAAAGGCTTAAAAATGTTGGTTTCTATAAAATTTAGTGTTTTGTTGTTTATGTTGTGTGAGTTGTCCAATACAATAATTTTCTGTACAGATTAGCATCGAAAAATGGTACAAAATCCCGAACTTTCACAAACTGCTAAAGAAGGACAAGGCTTAAAAATTGGCCGTACCTATAAACTTAACCTTTCGTATTGCCCAACGTGGTGGTCGCCGAGTAATTATGCAAAGGATGTGGAAAGTGGACACTTAATGAAATTACTTGCTAATTGTCTGACCGTCTCCACTTAAAAGGGCGGAGTCTGTCTCTCAGTTATAAGATCCTGCGTTTAACGTCCAAAACCAAGTCTACGCAAATAACATAGACCTAAAAACACATAGAATGGGACTTTAGCATGTAGTGAATTTTGCATTATAGGGATAAGGCCTTGGACTTCTCAAAATGTTAGCAACTACGCAGTAAAGCACGTCAGTATCGATTTTATGACCTTCACTCGCTTGCTTGTCCCGCGATTTTTGTGAGACCCGTGACATTTTAAAGGTCAACTCTTCCTACTACGTTCACAAGATTTTCTTGTTTACAAGTGTATCACTTAATACCATTTTCAAACAAACACAATTCGCGTTTAAACATGCAAAATTCCCAATTGTCAGTTTTGGGAATTCTGATCTATATGAAATGACTCAATCCTTGCTTCAAGCATATTATGCAGTCGTTAAGCTTTTAAACGACACTAAATAAGTTTAAGTTTAAACGACACTGAATAAGCAAGTCATTTACTTATTTATTGGCACGACCTTTAAGGAAATTTTAATCAAAAAAAGAAAGGATCCTTAAAACTTTGTACATGTACTTGACTTGCTATAATCATTGGCATTTTGTCATTTAATTTTCCTCATAAACTGGATTTTTTTCAGGTTTTATAGGTTTTAACACATATCTAACCTTTAGGTTTCGTTCAATTTGCTTTAAACATTATATAAATTGCACTTTTAGGCATAAATTACACGCTCGCGTTAAGTAATAAGTGCCTACCGTTACGCCACCTCAACAGCTGTAACTTTTCCGCAGGTATTTCACCATCATAGGGAGCTGGAAAAGCGTTGGAACGAAAGGAAAGGCTCTTTGTCGCAAAAACACCATTTGCGAGTCTACGAACACGACGTGCAACAGGTACGCAAAATTTACACATTGAATTGACAGTGATTATATATAATTTGTACACTACAGAACTATCTGTTATGCAGTTATAGGCGTAATTCAGTTTACTTTATAAGAATTTATTTGGTGTGGTTTGCATGGTATAATATTTTAGCTGTTTTTCACGTAACTCAAAAGTAAAAGACGTGTAAAAATGGGCTTGGTTTAGTTTGTCATTTTCACAATACCACCGGGGTGGCGAAAAAAATTCTCTACAATAAATAGTAATCTATAACAGCTAAGGTGACCACAAAGATTCGAATCCTACCGCAGGCTAGATTTTTCTAACGTATGCCTTGTCATATGGTATCTAAGAAGATAAAAAAAATGTTTTTTTATGTGTTATATGGTAAAAATCGCGTACTTCTGGGGCCTGTGCAGCTTAATACACCGTTGGACGCAAGGGGCCTTGGAAAGCTACAAAACGCGTGGAATTGGGAATGTTTGTGACGTCACAATGCACCGAGCATTAACGTGAGATGCTCCGTGTTCGACCAAACAGAACCTTTGCAGTTTTGGCCCATCCCTAGTGTATAGTGTACCTACCTATCGGTGAAAATGGCCTAAAACCACAAAGCCAGGTCCACTCTTGCTCCAATTCTAGAGCACTTTACACAAGCTACACGTCCTTTATTATGCTCTACACGGGGGGGGGGGACAAAGTCAGGTCCACTCTTGCTCCAACTCTAGAGCACTTTACACAAGCTACACGTCCTTTATTATGCTCTACACGAGTTCCGCTAGCCCGGTATTTTTCAATTGTTTGCACCCCGAGCCATTAAAACTGAACTTATGTGCAGATTTGCCAAACCGTTCTTATCTCTTAGACTTGACCTTATTTGTGGACAACGCTTAGAAAATTTGATTGTCTTTATTTGTAAGAAATGATCCTGTTTTTGACTACATGTTGAACATAAAAAACTACTCTCGCTTGAAAAACTTCAGAAGCAACTTATATCAAATCAAATTAACTAGATTAGTTGCTAGGCTAATTTTGCTGTGACTGCACAATATTTTGTCATCATAAACTTCTTGACATTGGTGTATCAAATCATTGTTTTTTTTCCTTAACGTTTGTGCCTGGATCGTTGGCAATTTTGCCTTTATGCATAATAGGTTAATGACTTGTGCGTTTGCATCAAGTTGTTTAATCATGCCCTTTGTTCGCTTGTTGTGGCATATGCAGAAAACTAAAAAGTTCATTTTTTGATGTAAATTACAGTACTAGGATTCTTCTAGTAACTGATACTAAAGCTTTAGGAAGCCCTGGCAATAAATGCACCAATTCCTTATTTGGTCACTTGTGCACAAATCAATTAGGCGTATACTAGGCCTTAGCAATTAACAACACAACACTCTAAATTAATCCATACCCTACTTTTGTTCCTTAACACAGGTGCTGCAATGGATATCAGAGCACGGCGAGGCATTTCTTGCCAAATACACTGGCATAGGAAAGTCCCTGCAACGCGCCACACAGCTACGAAAACGCCACGAGGATTTCGAAGACGTTGCGCAAAACACATACACCAATGCTGAGAAGCTCCTTGAAGCCGCCGAACAGTTGGCACAAAACGGTGATTGTGATCCCCATGAGATATTCCAGGTTAGAGTTGGATTCATGTATTTAAAAAATATTTTAAATGGTGTTTGAGGGGGGGGGGGGGGGGGGGGGGGGGGGGGGGGGGGGGGGGGGGGGGGGGGGGGGGGTTTTTTTTCGCTTGGAATATTCGGTATATAGCTCTTATGTGGCAGCTGATTTAAAAACTGACTAAAAAAGTGAAAACAAAATTGCTTGTCAAAAAATTTGTGCCCTGTACCCATTTTTATTACACTTTTTACGAAAGCGGTTTTGGGACAAAATTTGGTCAGATTTTGAACTTTAATGCATTATAGACGGACTAGGTATGCCTTACTGACTAAAGATGCATATTTTGCAGCGAATTTTAGCTTTGTTTAGTAAACAATACAACCCCTAAACAGTCTACATTCCATGACACCTTTTTAATATTTTGTGCATTCAAGTTATTCATTGGTACGCATTTGAAATAGGACTAGTCAATGTGAAAATAATATTGTTCATTTTCGTTGTAAAATTTGTAATTCTAGTCAATAATTTGCCCATAAACATCTACACTCGATGTACAGAACACAATTGACCGCATATGACCTTTTAAATTAACCACAATATAACCTAGCAGTTGTTACAAAGAAACAGTCTAGTTTTTACGAAAAGCTATTAGTTTGTTGTCTGTAAACTGGAGCGATAAATTGACTTGTCAGTCAAACCTGTTTATGCCTTGGTCCACACAACATCGTAGCTTCGATGAGAAAGCCATATCAGTTGAACTTCTATGCCCCTGCGGCTACATGAAGCACTGTCGGCGGCATTATAAAGCTCGCTAGAATACCAAGGTGTCAGTCATTCAAACAATTGACATTCAAAGGGTATTATTTTCCACGTGGTTTTTTTACAGCCTAATGTGTAGGAGTTTTTGGCTGCTGGATAATGTTGTTTTGTACCTTTCTGTTTTGCGCACATAACCGCAGGCAGTAGACTTGTTTTTCCGTGATAATTTCACCAGATATTTTGCGATAAAGGCGTGCACAAGGTGCTGCTTATCTTATACACTTGAAAACGTGATACCTAAGATAAAAGCAGACTCCAATTTTACACCCGTCTTATGGTTTTATGTTTTTTGCCTGTTCCAATGGGTTAAACAGGTCCAGTTTGAAGCTGGTTGTCAATATTTTGCTAAAAAATATGTTCTTGAATACCCCATCAACTGCATCAGCTTAAATGCCTCGAAATTTAGTCTTTAGTGTTTCAAAAAGTTTTTCTCAGTTCAGTGCTTCCCAAACTTTTCTTTCACATAAAAAAAATTCTTATTTGACGCACCTGTGTTTATTTGATGTCAGGAAAGGACAATTGCGAAATTATAAGCCTGACGTCCGGCCCGAACCCGAATCGTTTTCGAAGAGCCCATTTAGGCCTGAAAGTTTAATTGACAGGCCTATTATAAAAACACATACACACTGGACAATAATAGGCAATATCACAAACAAGACGTTTTAGGGTTGTTGGTCATTTAGTCCAGTTCAGCACCTATAACTATTTACATACAGCTACTAGGTGATTTATATCACAAAAAAGTACGGAAAGTCTGGCCCTAATCAAGGCCCTTTATAAAAAAAAACGACATACAAGTCTGTCTTGCATTTAAATCAATACATTGGGGGGGGGGGGGGGGGGGGTACGGAAGGTCTGGCCCTAATCAAGTCCCTTTATAAAAAAACGACGTACAACTCTGTCTTGCATTTAAATTAATACATTGCACGAGCCGATCTCAATATTTAGGTCACGTATTGTCTGATCCATCAACTGTTCATGTCATATTATGACCAAAATAATTGTTTAGTATTGATCGACCAGACTGCTATGCTTTTTGTGTGGCATCAATGTGCTGAGAAGGAGCATTAATTAAATCATTTTTTTTCCAACTTTTTTCTCTGGTTTACTCCTTGTAGAAGAGTATAAGATAACACCCTAACTCAGTGGCCCTCAACCTTTATCGACGAATTATTTTCTAAACAATTCAAAACATGTGTATTCCACCCCAATAGACTACAAAGCAGAAACTAAACCATACAAAGATCATTTTAATTTGGGTGTTTTATCAACTGTTTTGACACAGTATATGATTCCCCTTACTTTCCTTGGTGTCCAAGGAACCCTGTTTTAGAATATTTATGCTTGTAGTGTAATAGAGGCTGAACCAAATAAGCTCATTTTCGTTCAGGTTGCTCGAAATTTGGAGGAGCAAATCCGTGACTTTGTTCGTCGCGTTGAACGACGTCGGAACATTCTAGATCTTGCCGTGTCTTTCTACACCAACAACAAGGAGGTAACACTATAACTTGATGACACATTTTGCTGGTGTGCATTTCCTGGCCTAACACTCATATACATGTAGTGATGGAAGTAGAAAAGTTTTTTTTATCGAAATGACCCGGCACTTGTCAAAATCGACCTAAAATTTTCTCTTTAATTTTAACAAAGCCATAGAAATAAAACAATATGTGAAGGCTTCGTAACATAAAAACATCACTGAGACAAAAAATATGGATATCATCACGGAAATATGAAGTATATTCCGGGATTTATGATGGATTTTTGATACAGTCAAGACTACTGACACTTTTGCGTTAGGTCACTTAAAGTAACGCCTTTCCGGCAATATTTATTTCACCGTGACGGTAAACTTTTACCGCTGTCTGCTCACAATTTGAACTAGGGTATCGTAGCAATTACAGAAGCAGGGGGGGGGGCAATACTACTGACACTTTTGCGTTAGCTCACTTAAAGCAACGACCTTCCGGCAATATTTATTTCACCGTAAGGGTAAACTTTTACCACTGTCTGCTCACAATTTGAACTAGGGTATCGTAGCAATTACAGAAGCATGGTTGTTATACTGGTTGTCCATATTTTAAGCCTCTTTACAAACGTTTTAAGGAGAACTGTTTTTAGGCTTAAGATGTTATCTACAAAACCTAAAATACATCTGCTTTTAATGACAAATTTATTTTGTGCAAAATGTATTGGCTATGTAGGAAACTGCTGGTTTGAATAAGATAGTTAGATGCTCGTTTTCATTTTAAATACGAGTGTAAAGGGTGCCAGGCAAAACGTGTATTTCAATTATCCGTTTCGATAAAGGCTTTTTGCTTGGTTTAGGCTTTGTTAAAAGAGTTTTGTTGAAATTATACACCTAAAAATAGTGTAATTTCACAAAAAATACCAATATATGAAACAAAATTATGAACAAGAAAATATCCAAACCCTTTTTGAGGTGATTTTATTTGTTTTCTGTTATTATTAAGTTATATATTGCTTTTAAAATTTGGGCATTTGGTGTTACCAGACTTTGTAACATCTGCTGTGAAATTTTTCACTTTACGCTCTACTGGTGCGTTGTCTACTGATCTTTCTTCACAACCTTATGGGAAATCATCTTTCACGCCTCGGGGGAAAAACTAGAAACTTTCGATAATTGACGGTAAATTTAACGCCGTTAGCGCACATCGAGATCGATAATTCAGACGCGCCGCGTAACGAGACGTTGATCACCGCCAAAGTGTCTTGATGACCCCGACCTTTGTCGAACATCATCATCTGTCAGTGTCGGCCGCTCACGTCTTTCGTCACTTGCCAAAGGGGGGGGGGGATGGGTCGATTCAACTGTGACGTCACCTCTTTACTACAAAGCACAAACTCTTGACTGTAACGAAGCACCTTAAAAACTGTCCTTAATGGCTTTCTTTTAGGCACACTTATCAGGGATGAAGGGGGGGGGGATGGGTCGATTTAATTGTGACGTCTCTTGACTGTTGACTGTAACGAAGCACCTTGAAAACTGTCCTTAATGGCTTTCTTTTAGGCACACTTATCAGGGATGAAAAGTAATTTGATACTTGAAAAGAACTAAAGAGCATTGGAATTTTATACGGGCAATGTGTTACGTAGCACTGCAACAGACGCTTTATCACTGTAAGTAAATATCGGATACCGTATTTCTTCGATTAAAATGCCAACAAACGGTGGGGTAAACAAAACCTTAAGGCTGCCTTTTAATGTCATGTCGATATTTTTGGACCGCCCTGCATTTTGATTAGGGTCAAATTTTATTTTGGGTGTTTTTGTATACATATTATTTTCATCAGTTAACTAAAAACTCCCTTTCCGGTATAAAGCCGTTTTTTACACAATTTGCAAAGCACATTAAAATGCTGACAGCTATTCGGATGTGACATTCGAATAAAACCAGGTTTCTGAGAATACTCAAACAATTTACTATATAAAGGACTCGGAACAGCAGTAGCCGCACTGTTAAATATGTTATTCTTGGCGTTTCAAACAGCACTATACCTTTATTAAAAATTTGGTTAACGTAGCTTCATCTTCGACGCCGCTGTCATGTTTTACAAGCAAAAAAGCCATGTCATGTTAGTGCAGTCTCCATAAAACCACCAAATGGCACAAAAACGTTTTCCCACACCATGCGAGGTTTAAGTACATGACATGGTCGTGTTGTTAAAGTGGTGTGGCTATGTTTGTGGGCCGGTATAGTGCAATGATGCTACATGTGAAAAACGCTTAAAGGCTTTTAACAAGACTGTGAATGTTTGTATGTAATGATTTGGTATCAAATATGCAATTTAAAATCATAGTACGCCAGGCCCATTGATGGCGTTATACCAAATCCGGTCTCTTTCCAGTCTGTTTAGGCGTAGGTTAGAAAAATCTAGCCTGCGGTTGGACTCGACCCCCTTTTTCTAACCTACACCTATATGCAAGGTTGCCTATTGCCATTGGAATGGAACCTACGATAAGGACAACCGAACATTTAAATTTGCATGCGAAACAAAACAAACGTTTTTGAACAAATTTTTGCATTTATACGAGCATGATATATCATGTGCCACATTTTTTGGCAGGGGTTTGACTTGTAATTGTTGAAAATAATGCAAAATAAGGACTCAAGTCAGAAACAAGGACATTTCCTGGAAATATGGACAATAATTTTTCTAAGACATTGCTTTTCAAAATAAGGACAAATCTTAGAAATAAGGGGGGGGGGGGGTTTTGAACAAATTTTTGCATTTATACGAGCATGATGTATCATGTGCTACATTTTTTGGCAGGGGTTTGTGAAAATAATTGTTGAAAATAATACAAAATAAGGACTCAAGTCAAAAACAAGGACATTTCCTAGAAATATGGACAATAATGTTTCTAAGACATTGCTTTTCAAAATAAGGACAAATCTTAGAAATAAGGATAGTATGGCAACATTGCCTGGAAAATGCTTGTTGACCAGCTGATTCGGTATAACGCCTTCGATAGACCTGGCGTACTGTGACTGTGATTTATACATATTAATGATAAAACGCCTAATTTTTCTCATTTTTTAACCATCTGTTCTATTACAGTTGTGGAACCTGTACGATTCGGTAAAAAATGAAATGCAAGAAGATGACGTAGCAGACAACCTAGAATCGGCCGAGGAACGGATGAACCGGTTCCGCAAACAGAGATACCGACTTATCGAATCCTTCATTGCTTGTCAGCAGGAGGCCAAGAACTTACTTCTTCAGCTAAGGTTCGTGGCACTTTCATTGGAAAACAGTAAACCTTGGTTAATCCGGACCCGTTTGAACCAAAATGTTGTCCAGGTTAGGCGATTATCCGAATTAACCGATGTCGAGGGGGGGGGGTCTTTCATTAAAAAACAGTAAACCTTGGTTAATCCGGACCCGTTTGATCCAAAATGTTGTCCAGGTTAGGCGATTATCCGAATTAACCGATGTCGATTAGTTAAAGCCTTGCCACATTACAAATCATTTGTACCTTAAATTTTGATCAAATTAGGCGAAAATCCGGATTACCTGAATCCAGTTTAAGCGAGGTTTTGTATTTGGAATGAGTGGCCTTAGTTTAAATTGTGAAGCCACAATCACAATTGACAAACACTTCATTTATGACGAAAATAATATTCTTACGTCATCAATGAGTGACGTATGATATCCGCATGTCAGTCAAATCACTTTGTATGAAGACGTCTTTTTTATGCAAAGTCTCAAATTACCATATCAGATGTAAATTGTCGTTTTAGGTTGTGATGATTCGGTTGTAGCACATCCTGTACGAATCCCCTGTCGATAAAATTGGCCATTTGCTCACCAGTTTTGTCTAGACTCGCGAATTTTAATCCGTCCTATTGGGAATATCATATTACGCATTTGGAAACTACCCCTGCTAGATATAAAGGACTTTGATCGTTAGTTGAACTGTGTTAAGGTCCGTTTATTACCACAGTCAGCGTTTATAACAACTTGTTGGTTGCTACGTTATGTTGTGTTGGCGTCAATATATTATGTGAATCACTAAAAGTGTTACAAAGGTTTTTGCCTAATGGTGGTCACAGTGTAAAATGAACGTAACTTTTCTTTGCAGTCCAATTTTCTCCATTCAGTTATCATAAAAAATACTTGACTTAAAATCATGTAAATGTGGGTTCGATCTAACTCCTAATTGACTTTGTAGTTTAATAAAGTATAGAACTTGGCCTAAAACATTTTTTTTTGTTCATTTTAACTTTTTTCTGCTTAACGGAAACCTCAACAGCATTTGGGAAATAGAACGAATTTTCCAAAATTTACCTATAAGGGGACACATATTGTTTTGTCCGTTTTTTCTAATTTTTTTTTGATTTTCTAGATCTCACGCTAATTTGTAAGACACTTTGGTTAAGAACGAGCGTTTTTAACTCATTTAAATCCCTGTAAATTTTGAACCCAATAGACCCAGCGGTTACCCACATTTAGGCCCCGAAATATTAAAAAAGGCACAGATGTTTTATTACTTCCACAATAAGCAGTTTATGCAAGTGATTTTACCAGTATAACGATACATGTAAGGAAGTAAGCCGAAAAAAGGCGTTTTTACACTTAAATTAGTTGTAAATTCATATGTTGGTAACGTGAAACGAGGTCAGGGTTAATGTTTTAGGGGGGGGGGGATTAGGTCTCGAAATATTCAAAAAGGCGAAGATGTTTTATTACTTCCACAATCAGCAGTTTATCCTAGTGATTTTACCATTATAACGATACATGTAAGGAAGTAAGCCGAAAAAGGGCGTTTTTACACTTAAATTAGTTATAAATTCATATGTTGGTAACGTGAAACGAGGTCAGGGTTAATGTTTTAACAATTTATGCAATTTCAGATGTTGCAGTGTAGAGGATCCCCGCCGTGATATGTCGGCAGCTATTGAACACATCGATGGCATTCTGCGCGAATTACAGGGAAATCAGAGTTTCTTTGAGGACTCGTGCTCGGAAAACGAAACTAGACTCGACCTGGCTTTACAATTTCGCGCTTACGAACGTGATTCCACTGAGGTAACTGAAATTACTTTGTCTTTAACTGTTGTAAACTGTGTGTAGTATATTATAAAATTACGAGTCACTAGATACTCAGTATGAGAGATGGATACAACTGTCGCATATAATAACAGACTAAAAACTTTGACGAGCCTGAAGTCGTCCACCGTTTTATATATATATTTCACGTAATAGACATAATCTGCATCTAAAAACAACCAACAGCGCAAAAGAATCGTGAAAAAGTTTAACTGTAAAGCACTATCAAGAGTAGTAAAAACATGCTGACAGTAAGTGATACGTGATTTGCAGCAATATCGTCTCTGAAAACCAAATAACGTCTCTTTTTTTTCGGAGCCAATACCAAACATGTGTTACTTGTTGCTGTAAAAGTGTAAGACACGACGTTTCAGCAATTCTGCTGTTGTTTTCTAGTGTTGGTTCAAACGAGGAAGTATTGGTTCTTTTTAAGGTACATTATGCGCGATTCTAGGGTTCCTAGTACCATTCGAATCGTTGCCTAAAAGAATACTTTTTAAAGATCTCGAAAGTTTTGCAATTTAGCTTTAACATTTTTTATTTCGTAAACAGGAAATCCGCACTTCCTCAAGGTTAGATGCATTGCGAAACAAACAATATTGTTTTACATTCATTTTTTATTTTTATCAGTTTGGATCTTTTTAGATAAGAAAGTTATCGTATATTTAGTTGTTTTGTTGAAATTTCGTACTAGATTTTTTTCGATATTTATTTTTTATTTTTTGCATGCTTATCGTATATAACCATATCTGCACGAAATTTGTTTGCCGGAATATTTTTGGTTTGAATTTTTTTATAGCCCAATGTTTGTTTTATTTATATCTCACAATCGGTTTCAAAATCGAAAAAACTAATTTTTCAGGTACGCTGTGCACGTTTTTGAATAATCTGAGCAAAAAAAGAATCAGAGCCAGTATTTGTGTGTGAAACAAAGTATTTAGACGACCTCGTGAGGACAAAAGTAAATGTCGAAACGCTGTCATGTTTTATACACAAATACAAGGGCTGTTTTTTTAATTCAAAAAAATCGGTTTTGGGTGGGGTTTCGCCGGAATATTCCAGTTTCCAGCTGGTTTGAGCCGGTTTCTGCCTCCTACCGAACCTCGTAACTGGTTTAAACTGGAATCAGAAACCAAAGATTTTGACCCGATTTTCAAAAAAAAGGCTATAGCCTTCCTGTTTTGTTTTTGTTTTTGACTGTTGTTTTGAAAAAAGATGCTAATAATTACAAAAACTAATAAAAAAGTATCATTTATTCAGTTGTTGTTGGAACTTGAGAACTGGGCTGACGACATGTCACGTGCGGTGAAGGAACTTGTCATGTGCGATGCCTCGGTCATTGACCAACGTTTAACACAGAGTCAGTTGAGATTAGAGAAAATGCACGAAGTCACTAAAGACCTCGGAAGCCGGGCACAAGAAATTCTTCTTCAACTTGAACAAGCTGGTAAGGGACAACATTCTGTTTTAAATTTTTTTTTAGTTATATCTATGTTACAAGTTGCAATATTAATGTAAAGATTGCGGGAAAAAACTGGTAAATCACGGGATCGGAATTCCACGGGATATTTACTTCCCAATCACGGGATTTTCTGGGGCAAAAAAATATTTATAAAACATCAAAACTGTGACTAGAATTTCCACATTTTTTTCAACTTAACCAGAAAGGTTTAAAATAAGCAAATTTGCTTGTTTCGAAAACGTTTTATTACATTTAAAGGTAAACAAATTGTGAAAAGGTAATGAAAAATCCTTACTGATCGCGTTTTATTACGAACTGTTGTTATGTGATACATTTTTGTCGAAATTTATGGGGGGGGGGGGGGGGGGGGGGGGGGGGGGGGGGGGGGGGGGGGGGGGGGGGGGGGGGGGGGGGGGGGGGGGGGGGCCAATAGCATTTAATGATTATGCAAAACCATTACTATGTTATTGCATCTTAGTTAACGATAAAAGAAATAACATTTCTAACTACTAGAGTCGGATAACAATTCAATTGAAATTGAAAAATGGGTTTTTGCCTGTTCATTTAAATCAGTGGTTCTTAACCTGGGTTCGATCGGACCCCAGGGGTTCGGCAACGCTGTTGCAGGGGTTCGGCGAAGGTCTTTTGAAGTACAAATACTCGGCAAACGTTTTAATCAAACTATAGGGGTATATGGTATATCTAAAATTATGTCTATAAATGTATGGTAAAAGCACAAAATGAGTTCAAAACCTAGGATGTAACTTTGGGGTTCGACCAAGGCTGAAGAATATCATTGGGGTTCCGCCGTGATAAAAAGGTTAAGAACCACTGATTTAAATCTAAACTTCTTTACATTTTTCTCGCAGAACTTGAGATGGTTTGTAGCGGCAACAGCGACACCGTGTGTGTAAAAGTCCGTGAACTTCAGCAGCAAGTTCAGCAGAGAATGCGGGAATTGAACACAAAAGCTTGCGAACATCAAATCAAACTGAAAAAATGTCTGCACCTACGCCGACTTGAGGCCCAATGCCAGCAGGTCAATAAAAAATGTTTTCATATATCTTGTGATGGTTTAATCATGTTTTATGTTGTTATGTCAAGGCCCATTTTCCATTTTTGTATTGCTTTGATTGGACCCATGTGGGGGGGGGGTCACCTACGCCGACTTGAGGCCCAATGCCAGCAGGTCAATAAAATATGTTTTCATATATCTTGTGATGGTTTAATCATGTTTTATCTTGTTGTGTCAAGGCCCATTTTCCATTTTTGTATTGCTTTGATTGGACCCATGTTTTTTCTAAAAATTATAAAACTAATTTGTAAAATTTAATTTTTGCAAAAACAAATGTAAAATTAACATTATGAATACATATTACAAAGAATGGTTTATTTTGTTGCGCGAAGGCTCATTTAACAGTTTATATGTGTCCCATTTTGTTAAAACAAACGAATTAGATCATTAAGTCAGATTTTCCGAGTTGAAAGTATGGTAAACCGGAGTCGGTTAATCCGGATTTTCCCCAATTCATACAAAACTTGAGATACAAATGATTTGTAATGTGGTAAGTCCAATCTGGACAAAATGTTTGGTCCAAACGGGTCCGGATTAACCGAGCTTTACTGTATGTGCAAATAATGTGACCTATTGTGAAATCAGGCCTGATTAAAGTCCGTTTCTAAATAAACTTTAGCCCAAACCCGGACCGAAAAACTCTTAACTCAAAGGAGTCAAAGCACAAATGGTACATTCAAGTCATTCATACCAGAATTGTCGAACCCGGCTTGTCGTTTTTTTAAAAAAGGGCTTGATTCGGGCCTGACTTTTTACGCTTTGTTTCAGTATTGGGGGGGGGGGGGGGGGGGGGGGGGGGGGGGGGGGGGGGGGGGGGGGGGGGGGGGGGGGGGGGGGGGGGGGGGGGGGTGTCAAAAACCCTAACACGCCTTGTTCGATACCAATTGTCTAATGTGTTTATTGTCTCGGTCTTTTCTGAGGCTTCAAGTATAGGCCTGTCAAGCAAACTTTCGGGCCTAAACGGGCTTCTCTATAACGGTTCGGGTTCGGGTCGGGTTTCGGGCTTGTACTTTCGGGTTCGGGCTCCAATTTTAGGCCCGTTTACAACTCTGGATCGTACAGATCCTAAAATTTATTCTCCATTCCATCAGGTGATTAATTGGATCTCAAAAGGCGAAGAGATGCTTCGAGGAACCCCCTTAGTGCTGACGAGCGTGAACGGAGCGGAACACTGTCACGTGGCCCACGAGCGCTGCATAGCGGCCACGGAAAAGACCCGGACCAGTGTGATGCAAGTTCAAGCTGACTGGATCCAACTCCGGGACACGGACTTTTCTGAGGCGGCACGTGACGCAGCTGAAACCGTCCGTCACGCTTGGCAAGCTGGGGGGGGGGGGGGGGGGGGGGGGGGGGGGGGGGGGGGGGTAGCACGTCATCATGATGAAAGATCGAGGTTGACTATTTCGGCGATTAAGTTTTACCAGACTGCTAATAATGTAAGTTTAGCAATTCTTATGTTTGTTTAATATACTAGGTATTAAGGATGGGTCTAAATTACAAGTATCCTATTTGGTCTCGCACTGATCACACCATGATGGTAAAGGATGTTATGACATAACAGCCGATTCGCTAATTTAAGGCAGAAATAAACTAATGTAAATGTTTGCTTGGATTTGTGAAAAAATACCACCAATAGCCAGGTGTTAGTAAAGGGCGCAAAAGAGCACAGGCGAATACTGGCCCAATCCTTGTCTAACTACTAATTCAATGACTGTTATTTTTCCGTCATATTTTGGCATTTAGTCTTTTTGTGGTTAAAGAATCAATAAAAATCAACAACGCTATAATGAAAAAAAACTTGTTTTCTCTAAAGGTTTGTGACGTATTGCGGAGTTTGCAGGCTGACTATAAGCGAGCACAGGAATGGAACGAAACTTGTAACACAGCTGCGATGCTAGGTCGGTTGAATAAAGTATCTCTTACTTTCAGTTAAACTCTACAATTCAATTGGGGGGGGGGTGAAACTTGTAACACAGCTGCGATGCTAGGTGGGTTGAATAAAGTATCTCTTACTTTCAGTTAAACTCTACAATTCAATTCTGTTTCCATAACATGCTAAAGATTTCCTACTAAAGATACATACTTAAGATACTCAAGTAAAATAAAAGTATCTTTTAAAAACGGTGTATGGCTTCTGTTGTCTCTATCGCTCATATTGAGTTACTGGTGACTCAAGATGACATAATATACTAAACACAATTTAATTTATTACTGATTGTTTTTTGTCTAATTTGCAACTTACATAAAACTGACGTTTTGCTTGAAAAAATATATATTGAACTGAAAATTTCTTCTTTAAAATTTAAAACAGGCGTTTGAACTTTCTAGTTTATAAGCATTTGTGTTAAACAGAGAAACACGAGGAACAGAAAGATGGATTCTTGCACGCGTGCACACTTGTAAGGAAACTTTCCAACGAATTTCTTAAGAATGTTCGTCGTACGCAGAACCACTACCCAAAGGATCAATTTTACATTGATATTTCTGCTCCAAACGGTCAAAGAGACCCGGAAACCTGCATTAGAAGTAAGTAATAATAACTAAAACTATTACCAAAAGTCAAAAAAGGAACTGCGTTTAAGTTTGCCTAGTAAAAATATTTAAAAAATTTATATGTATTTTTTTAAGAATATGTTTCAGTATGTAATAATGTTTAATTTTTTGTTTCATATTAACAGTTTTTTTAACATGTCCCGAAATTGGTACACAAAAAAACTCATCATTTTGATGTTTTTTGGCTCAAATATTAGACAAATTGTGTTGTAAAAAATTTTTTTTTTTCTTTTTCCAGATATTCTTGAGGATTTGTTGCAGAGAGAACATCAGGTGCTAAGTTTATGGAATACGAGAAAATCGGCGATTGAAATGTGGCAAGAATATCAAAACACTGTCGACAAAACGCTCAAATGGCTTCAAGGGACAGGTATAGCGTTGCCACAATCAAGTCGGCATTACATTTTAGTGTTGTTCGTTTCATATGAAATCCTTTAGTTGGGTAATTGTAACTCATATGTTGGAGAAGTTACAGAATAACACAATTGGTTACTTGAATGTTGCTAATACACATCATAACTGGGATCAACCCTCAAACGTTAATCACCCTCATTTTGCTCACTTAGCAATTATTTCCATTGCAAACACCTATGCTCCGTTGGCCCGCTTATCGAAAATTAGCAGGCGTGTGCCGTGAGTTCTTGTGTTAGAGTTCTACCCAGAAACGTGGTCGAATGGTCCAGGGCACTATGTACACGATCGGGACTGGTACTAGGTAGCGTCCTGGGTTCAAACCCCGCCAAAACACAAAAATTGCAATACTTTTGGTTCAGGTTTTACTTGTTTATGTTTTTGTTCAGTTGAGACTTACCTACAAAACGCATCGTCCAAGTCCAAAGATGAACAAACTGCCAACAAAGCGAAGGAACACGCCAGTATTCTGAAAAGTGCTAAGGTAAATATTCAAGTTTTTGGTGTGTTAAAATTCGTGTGAATATTTTTTTTCATAATACAAAAACATAATGTAAGGACGCTGATGTATCGTTAATATAAGGGGGGGGGGTGCCAGTATTCTAAAAAGTGCTAAGGTAAAATGGCTTTCCAAAGTTTTTGGTTTATTGTCTAAAAATCGTGCAAAGATTTTTTTCATAAAATATAAAAAAACTACTGTTTTTTAAAAAAAGGCTGATGAATCGTTAATATGAGAGCAGATAACTCTTCTCAAAGCAGTTTAACTAGCATTCATAAGGCCTTTAGTCTTTCCTGTTTAATGCTAAACACCGTATATTTAAAATCAAGGTTTAAATATTTTACCAGTTCTGTATGTGATCGCGTCTATACCTTGACAAAAAAAGTAATGATTTTAAATTGATAAGGGGGGGGGGAAATAGTTTTGCTGGCATTCTAAAAGCTTTTAGCTTTTCCTGTTTAACGGTGAACAGCGTAAATTTAAAATCAAGGTCTAAATAATTTTTTATAAGTTCTGTATATAATCGCGCCTGTTTCTGCCAAAAAATTTAACTATCAGAAATTGAAAAGTTGTAAAAGCGTCATTTAGTTGGACCGCAATGGGTTTAAAATTATTTAATGTTTTTTTTTTCTGCAGGACCAGTTCGCAGCTTTTCAGGAACTTTCTTCAGCCCTAGTGGAGAAAGACCGGTCGTTTACGGTCTCAGTCGACCTTTATGGGGGGGGGGAAAAAGCGTCACTTAGCACTTCAACAGCTGCGGGTTTAAAACTTATCAATGTTTTTTTTCCTGCAGGACCAGTTCGCAGCTTTTCAGGAACTTTCTTCTGCCCTAGTGGAGAAAGACCGGTCGTTTACGGTCTCAGTCGACCTTTATGAGAGCATTATTGTAAAAAAGTAAGTTCGCGCGACGCTGGTCCTGATGACGTCACACAAATCAATATGACGTCACAAACTATATGTCGACATAATGTTTCTTTTTTCTAATTTCAACAATGCACATATGATTTCAACGACGAATGTTGCATTAAAATGTGTAGTATATCCCAGAAGTTTATTAAATCAAAAACATTTTGCTGGAAGACCCAATAATGTCACATATTTTATTTAATACTGTAGTATTTTCGTAGGGGCCGTACAATATTTTTTTTTATTTCTACTACAACTGCATGTGATCCAAAACACATAAGTTATATGGTCCGGAAAAAAAACATGCATAGATTAAGATGCACCAGAAAACTATTCCAACTATATACAAATTAATAATAGCAGAATTATATATTTATTGCGTTAAGAAATACTGTTGATTTGTTTGTGCAGATTCAATGATTTCTCTCATCGCATGCAAATGCAGAAGAAGTTGATTGACGGCAGTTTGGGAAATTCAATGGAACAACTCAGTATTTCTTCACGATCTGGTGAGTGAAACAAAAAATGCTAATGAAAAAAACGAACATACAAAAAATATGTGTTAATTGTTTCTCGTGAAACCACTTTCCAACGAAAATTCAAATTTAAACGCATTTTTTTTGGGGGGGGGGGGGGGGGGGGGGGGGGGGGGGGGGGGGGGGGGGGGGGGGGGGGGGGGGGGGGAAAATAAGGACAACCGAAAAATAAAAGTTTCATACAAAACGAAACAAACGTTTTAAATAAATCTTTGTATTTATACGAGCCATGACATATCCCCAGTCATATTTTTTGCCAGAAACTCCTTATCTTGTACAAAATACTTCGTGCATCTCACATCAGCTCAGGTCTAGGTTTACTTTTACTTGTAGCAGGGATGTGACTTGTAATTGTTTAAAATAAGACAAAATAAGGACTCGAGTCAAAAACAAGGACATTCCTTACAAATAAGGACAATATTTTTTTTCCAAGACATTGCCCTTCAAAATAATGACAAATCTTAGAAATAAGAACGGTATGGCAACCCTGATTATAACGTATGTGCTTGACATAAAGGTTAACACGAATCTTGCATTTAAATCTACAGCAGCTTCTTCTCGTTCAAGTCTGACGTCAGAGGGGGGGGGGGGTACAAATCTTAGAAATAAGGATGGTATAGCAACCCTGATTATAACGTATGTGCTTGACATAAAGGCTAACACGAATCTCGCATTTAAATCTACAGCAGCTTCTTCTCGTTCAAGTCTGACGTCAGAGGGGTCAGCGAAAGGTCAACAAAGTCCCCGAGCGTCTGTGTTAAGCAAGCAAGACTCGGATGAGCGGAAGACTGCCAGAAGACAGAACTACATTATGTCAGAATTGCTGCAAACTGAACGAGTGTAAGTTTAGTCTATGTGTGCTGTTTGATAAATGTAAAATATTTTTATTGAGATAAGTCGTTTTGTAGTGTTTTTTTTTCTTCTGAAGGGAACTTGTATGTTTTTTGCCGTTTTTTCTCCTTTGGTTGAGAAACTAAACTTATTTAAACTTTAACACACGCAAAATAGGTACCTTAAGTAACACACTTATCATAAACTCTTATTATTCGAGGTATAAAAAGACAGAAATTAGCGATGCCTTTAAAATAAACAAAATTGATATTTGTGTTTTAAAAATAAAAAATAAAGAATAAAAAGTAACAATGAAAGGGGGGGGGGCCCTTAAGTAGCACACTTAAAATAAACTCTTATTATTCCGTAAAAAAGACAGAAATTAGCGATGCCTTTAAAATAAACAAAATTGAAATTTGTGTTTTAAAAATAAAAAATAAAGAATAAAAAGTAACAATGAAATGAAAATAAATAAAAAACTTATCGTTTGCCAGTCTTAAAGTATTTTTGAATTTTTAACTTTTTATTTATATTTTATACTATTTATTTATATCACAGATACGTAAAGGACTTGCAAGATTGTATCGAGCACTACAAGCATGAAATGTATGAATCGAACCCAAACCTCCCTCCAGCACTTAGAGGCCAAGAAGGGTTGATATTTGGAAATTTGGATGACTTACTTCAGTTCCACAGGTACAAACTAAAAAATGGTTGTTGTTTTTTGACAATTTTATCGTATAAATGCGCCTTTTCACACCATATATATACCATGCCTTAACAACTTGTGATCATTTACCTGCAGGGTATAATTTGGCATTTTTACAGGGTAATTACATTCTTTGGTAAATAAGCGTTGCTGCAAGGCATAATAGATAATCGAATATTGCTCTTGCAACAGTTTTGTTATAAACAGCTCATAAAAACAATAGTAAAAAGGTTAAAAAGCACTTTATGCCCTATGTCCTTTTTACTCCGTTGCGGATTTTGAAACAACCATTTCCCAAAAGAAATGTTTTGAAACAAACATTTTCTCCTAAAACATTTCAACAATCGATGTAATACCAACAACTTTTATTGATGTTTGTTGGTCAATCTGGCGATCCTCTAATATAGGAAGCTGACATGTTCAGTATACGCGGCAGGCAACAGTGCTCGTGATTCGACTTTTCGACCGCTGAGCCTGTGTAGCTCAGTTGGTAGAGCGCGAATCCCGGGAAGGCTTCGGTCGTGGGTTCGAATCCCACCGCTAGCTAGATTTGTCTAATTGCCTACGCCTTGCCATATGGTAAATGCTGGGTGGCTGACTAATTAGGTGTTAAGCCTTTAATAGGCCTGGCGTACAAAGATTTATATGTGAGTGTGTCATGAACGCTTCAGGGCTGATTAAGGTTATGAATTTATGTTCATCTAAACAGTTTGTAACTGTTTTTGGTCAAACCACCCAATATTACTCCAACATTGTCACAACTTACATTCTTTCTTACGTTTGAATTTTGTATCAGTATGAACTTATCCAGAGTCCAAATGCTACCTGTGAAACCATAAACAACACGTCGCTTTTTACAAACCACAACGCGACCTACAAACACAAATCGCATTTGTTATTGTCTGCAGAGATATATTCCTGAAGGAGTTAGAAAAATACGAGCAGCTTCCTGAAGACTTGGGTCATTGTTTTGTCACGTGGGCTCCACAGTTTAACCTCTATGTGACTTATTGTCAAAACAAACCTACATCCAACGAGGTATGCATTCACCTGTCAGCGACTGTTGTTGTAGCCTTTCTGCACGATGACGTCACTTCCGTCCATAGTGATGACGTCATAGTTTATTGGCTTGGTCCGGTAACGTATTTGTTGCTGAAAGACGTTGCTATTTCACATAACCGAATTTGTAGTCTGATGCTTTCTTAAATATTAGTATTTTATTTTTTTGCCAACGCTTCTAATGATATGTTCATTTTCGTTGCACAACTTCAAAAAATATATTTTTATGAGCAATATTAAATAATGAAAATAAAAAATCGGGGGGGGGGAGTTTGTTGCTGAAAGACGTTGCTATTTCACATAACCGAATTTGTAGTCTCATGCTTTCTTAAATATTAGTTTTTTATTTTATTGTTTTGCCAACGCTTTTAATGATATGTTCATTTTCGTTGCACAACTTTAAGCTTTAGAGTTGAAAAAATATATTTTTATGAGCAATATTAAATAATGAAAATAAAAAATCTTATTTTTATTTTCGTGGGCGTCTTTATCTAACGAAACCCGCTATGATTCAAATGGTGTTTACGTGTTCTGTGTTTTTCCCTACAGTTCCTTATTGAACAAGCTGGCGATTTCTGGGGGGGGGGGATTTTCGTGGGCGTCTTTATCTAACGAAACCCGCTATGATTTAAATGTTATTTACGTATTCTGTGTTTTTCCCTACAGTTCCTTATTGAACAAGCTGGCGATTTCTTTGACAAAATTCAAGCGAGGAAAAGCCTTCAAAACTCTTTGAATTCTTATCTTATCAAACCTGTGCAGCGAATTACAAAATACCAACTTCTCCTTAAGGTTTGTGCTTCGTTAGATTTTTGCTTAACATTCCTTGTGTAATTTTCTTCCCGAACGGGGGTCTGTTTTGCTTCAAAATAGATTTGCTTGGAAAAGAGGAAAAAGCAAATGACTGGCACTGTACGATATTCAAATTATCATCTAAGCGTGTTTTGACTTATTTTTGTAAAGGCCCAAATATAAACTATGCAAAGCCATTGTTTTAACTCTTTACCTTTAGCTGAACTAATAATGTTGGTTTATTTGTATCAAAAGCTTTGTTGGACAGTGGAACTGTGTGTACCCCATTGTGAAAACCAGTGTTGTAGAGCAATTATGGCCGAAACTAAAGAAGCAAGCATGCTATGAGATTTAAAACCTTGTTTTTAGCCTAGATCAGTGGTTCTCAAACTTTTTTTGTTGCGACGCCTCTGGAAAAAGTTTTGGGGGGGGGGGGTTGTAGAGCAATTATGGCCGAAACTAAAGAAGCAAGCATGCTACGAGATTTAAAACCTTGTTAGTGAACTTTAGCCTAGACCAGTGGTTCTCAAACTTTTTTTGTTGCGACGCCTCTGGAAAAAGTTTTGGGGGGGGGGGGGGGGGGGGGGGGGGGGGGGGGAAGTTTGGGAACTTGGGGCCTAGGTTAATAATTTCTAACCCAGCTTCACAGGCTCCATTAAGGTTGTAAGCGTCCCCGAAATTGGTCCCGAACTCAAAAGTACATGCCCAAAACCTTGTCTGAACCCACTTTTTTATACCAAAGCCTGAATGTGGCCCAAAAGTTGGTGAACCGCGACAGAAATAGACCGAGTCTGAAGTCAGACCCGAACAAAGCAAGTTTGTATTTAAATTAAGGCCCGAACCCGACCCAAAAAAACCGGTCCTATTCACAACATTGTGGTTCCTAGCTTAGTTTACAGGGTCAAGACAATATTTTTGTATGTATTTTAATGTTAACAACCTTACTTTGCACGACAGGAGTTAGCATCTTGCTGCAACAGTGAGGTGAGTGAGATCAAGGATGGATTGGAAGTGATGTTGTCCGGGGGGGGGGCCCGGTCCTATTCACAACATTGTGCTTCCTAGCTTAGTTTACGGAGTCAAGACACTATTTTTGTATGTTTTTTATTGTTAACAACCTCGCTTTGCACGACAGGAGTTAGCATCGTGTTGTAACAGTGAGGTGAGTGAGATCAAGGATGGATTGGAAGTGATGTTGTCCGTTCCCCGTCGTGCAAATGACGCTCTTCATCTCAGTATGATGAGAGGTTTCGATGAAGATCTATCCACCCTTGGTGAAATCATCACTCAAGAATCGTTCCAGGTGGGCTCTGACGTCATGAATACGTGACGTAAAAGTTGAATGACGTCACGGTATTGCGTTGGTGACGTCATCAATTTGTTGTCTTTTATAAACTAATGAATTCAAATTAATGCATTTATATAAAGATTCAGCTTTTGCAATGTTTCAAAAAATGTCCTTATTGATGATATAAAGGTTCACTATTCAATAAACTGGAATTACCGATTGACTGGATTGCATTTTTAGTGCTTTTTGCAAGCTTTTTTAAGAATGTATTTTGTAATACAGTGGCGAATTTTTTTTTAGATCGTCGACAACAAGCAGTTGATACGAAAAGGTCGAGACAGACATCTCTTTTTGTTCGAACTGTCGTTGTTGATTTGCAAAGAAGCCAAGGACAGCACGGGGAAAACCAAATACTTGTTTAAAACCAAATATTCGGTAAGTTATTACTAAACCAGCGGTCAGCAACTCCTGGCACACATAACATTGTAGGCAAGCAAGGTTTTTTTTTCGTGACGTGCCGAGAAATTTACGATTTCTATTAATTACAGTTTGTTAGAATTAAAACTGTTACATTACTTGTTTTCTCTTTGCTATTATTTTAAAGTACTAAAAAAGTGACCTACAAACACAATTTGCCTGCTATTTGATATTAGAAGCATCTGGAACAAACCACTATAATGAACAAAAATGTCACCATGCGAAGTCATTACCATTTTGACATAGCAAGTAAATTGGCACGAGCTGTTTAAAAGGTTACCCACCCCTGTAGTACTAACCTAGCCAACATCTAACTTTTCTGAGTTTGCTATGAGCTGCTTGCCGTAAGCCGTAATATTTGTGATGGCGTTTCATGAAAGAGTGCTTTCAACGTATTCAAATTTACACACATGTTAGTTAGCTTTCAAAAGTTTATCCTCCCAAAGTTTGCCCACAGGTGACCCAGCGGTTCACCTTTAGGCCCCCAAAACGTGAAATTTTAAAATCGTATATACTCACTAAATTTCATGTTCTAGCACAGGGGTGGCCAACCGGTCAAAGCCTAAGAGCCACATTCTTTACTGTGGGGGGGGGGTTGTAAGGTATTACAAGTATTTTGTAACTTTTAGTTGGACTTATCTATTTTTTTTATTTTTTGCAGACTTGCGACCTTAGTGTTGTGGACAACAGTGAATCAGAGGACAAGTTTGCCATTTTTACTGGCAGATCTGCAGACGGAGGGGGGGGGGATTACATTACTTGTTTTCTCTTTGCTATTATTTTAAAGTATTAAAAAAGCGACCTACAAACACAATTTGCCTGCTATTTGATATTAGAAGCATCTGGCACAAACCATTATAATGAACAAAAATGTCACCATGCGAAGTCACTACCATTTTGACATAGCAAATAATTTGGCATGTGGTGTTTGAACGGTTACCCATCCCTGTAGTAACCTAATCAACATAAAACTTTTCTGAGTTTGCTATGAACTGCTTGCCGTAAGCCGTAATATTTGTGATGGCGTTTCATGAAAGAGTGCTTCAAACGTATTTAAATTTACACAAATGTTAGTTAGCTTTCAAAAGTTTATCCTCCCAAAGTTTGTCCACAGGTGACACAGCGGTTCACCTCAAGCCCCCAAAACGTGAAATTTTAAAATCGTGTATACTCACTAAATTTCATGATCTAGCAGTTTCAGACTTTCTTAGTTGATGCATTGTAAGGTATTCCAAAGTATTTTGTAACTTTTAGTTGGACTTATTTATTTTTTTATTTTTTGCAGACTTGCGACCTTAGTGTTGTGGACAACAGCGAATCAGAGGACAAGTTTGCCATTTTTACTGGCAGATCTGCAGACGGAAAAATAACACTTAAAGCATCTTCGTTGGAAGTTAAACAGGTTCGAATAGTTCAAAGTACAGTAAAAAATAGAGATACGAAACTGATCACACTCCCCGAGAGCTTGTACACAGTGAAGTATATATCAAACTGCTGCTTTTTGTTTTTTTACACGTTTTTTGGCATTTAAGACAACAACAGAGAATAAAAAAAAGAATGATCGTGTTGGGGGGGGGGAATTCGTGTTTGTAAAGGAACTATTAACTTTTACTAATTTCTATCCCTTTTATTGCTCTCTGTAGACACTGAAGATGCTTTTTAGCGAAATTAATTTGATATTTATTACATTGTCAACTTATTTTAACCTGGAAATAAACATTTCCTAACTTGTGGTATACATATATAATGAAAGGTGGGAACGGTAGCAAGATTGGCAATAGATCAGGGAATGATTTCGAGAATCAATTTACCAGGATTTATTTAATTCTTATAATTGATTTGTTTTGCATCGCTTTTTAAGGAATGGATCAAAAAACTGAATGAGGTGGGGGGGGGGGAATTTAACCTGGAAATAAACATTTCCTAACTTGTGATAAACATATAATGAAAGGTGGAAATCGTTGCAACAATGGCAATAGATCAGGGAATGATTTCGAGAATCAATGTACCAGGATTTATTTAATTCTTATAATTGACTTGTTTTGCATCGCTTTTTAAGGAATGGATCAAAAAACTGAATGAGGTTATTCAAGAAGCCTCTCCACATATCAAAGACATGCAAATCCCGAAAACATATCCTTCCCATGCTAAAAGGTCAGTAACAGGCTAGTTGCAATTAAAGCAAACCTATTTATTTTCCAAACAATTCTAGCGCACTGCATTTAAGCGTCAAAACTTTCATAATAAACAAAATAAAAAGTTTTATCAGTTTTAATAAAGCAGTTGATAAATTTAGTGTTTTTTTTAACCAATACGTTTAAAGAGAAAACTGAAAACGGTTCTTTATAATTTTCTCAGGTTTTTGAAGTCGTAAAAATATAAAGTATAGTATCCAAAAATATTAAAATCGATACGAAGTATTTCATAGAATTCCACACAACAAAGAATATTTTAATTCAGTTTGATCAAATCTCTAATTTTAATTTTAGACACAATAGCACTGGAAGTATGCTGGACGATGACCGGTGGAGCATGACGACTGCTGATCGCTGGAGTGAATCGAGTAGCGTCGGAAACCCGGATTCGGTTTCTCTGCATTCTAGAACCTCTTATAACGAAAACGTAAGACTAAAACAGCATGGAATTTCCTGTGCACAGACCTTGAATCGACATTATACAAATTCACAAATTCTAACTTATTGAAAAATACACAATTTCTAATTTATTGAAAAATTCACAAATTCTAATTTATTGAAAAATACACAAATTCTAATTTATTGAAAAATACACAAATTCTAATTGATCGTTATTTTCTGATTAGAGCAGTGTTGTTTTTTTGTTTTTTTTCTTATGTGGCTACAAAACCGGACAGATTGCTTGCTTTAAAAACTTTGACACATATTTGGGTGTGTCGTAACAATAGACGTAAATAATGGTACTTTATTACAACATATGGTGTCCCCCTAGAAAATTGGCTGATAGTGGTTTATACCCCACCTTTGGATAACATAAGAGACCTAAACTTTTTTTGCTGTTTTACATTTAATCTCTAAATTAAACTTGCGTTTAGCGTTAAACGAACATATTAAACTGTACAATGTTTCATGTACCACTCATTTTTACCAGTTTTCACCTGGCGACTTGGCACGCGTAATCGAGGACTACAGCGGCGGAGTTGGTCACATGACCGTGCGTAAGGGCCAATTACTGAGCGTAGTTCGGTCACGTGACGAATACGTACACGCCCAGACCTCGGACGGGATGCGGGAAGGCCTGGTACCTACGTCATACCTCCTGCCTCTCGGTGAGTCCTGATTGACTTGATTAATGTGACGTGAAACGTAGTAACCCGAAAAGGATTTTAAATCGATCAGCAGAAATTACCAATAAGTGTCAAAACTCTTGATAAACGCACTTAGGTTTTTGGCAGTCCATACGCAAGTATAAGCCATTTATACATGTATTGCTTGTGATTATCATACAATATGACGTAACAAGTTAGCCAGTGACGTCATACTTGGCTTAATGACAAATAATAATGAACCTAAAACAGAACTGAAAATTACAGGTCGGCGCACAGCCTTGTTGTAAGAACCGCTGTACTGTGTATGTTTTTGACAATGTATGGGAATGGTACGGAAGAAGCGCTTCCCCTATTTTGCTGTTGTTTGTTCAGTTTGTTTGCTTTGCTGCTTAAGGATAATCCGCTGTGACAGTCAGGTCCTGATAAGTTTCAAGTAAAAAGTCTTAAAATCGTGCAGGTCAGACTGTAGTGTTGTTTGCTTACGTTCAAGCAGACTGTGATTAAAAAGACATAGCAGTAGATAGATTTAGAAGATTTTTGGATGCAAGATCAGTTGGGGGGGGGGGTTTAAAATCGTACAGGTTGGACCGTGATGTTGTTTGCTTACGTTCAAGCAGACTGTGATTGAAAATACATAGCAGTAGATAGATTTAGAAGATTTTTGGATGCAAGATCAGTTGTTTCGTAGTTTTAGTTAAGATTTTTGGGTTGCTCAAAATATCAAATTTTACTCTTATGGTATGGACACTGGTATAAAACAAATAAATTTCAAATTGCCTTCGTTCAAAAAATAGGTAATAAAATATGTTGCAAATCGAAAATACATATCGCACTTCTAACACTTTTCCAAATACAGTAACTTCAAATTTGTGTTTTTATACCACCTGCCCATACCATAAGAATAAAATTTTATTACATCTTATATTTTAATGATACACAAACCATTCATGGCTTTGTTTATACATTTTACCATTTTCAATAGTATGGACCATATTTTACTAAGAGTACGATTTATTATTGTTATTCAAAGTAAGTACATTTCATAATAGACCACGAACACTTTATCTACTACAACAGAATATGACCAAAAAAAATCAGAAAACTGTCCCATCGTAACCGTAACCAGCATATGCAGTGGAGGGATTCAGCTGGTTCGCACCATCTATAGAACCGTCTCACGAAATTTTATGAGGTCAGCGAACCGGTTAGCATTACTGGTTACTGTCTAAGGACTTTTGTAACAGAACCGACTGGAAAATATGACTTTTGTGATAGACATGACATGACTGACAAAAAATTTGAATCCCACCGCTGAGCATATACCTTGTAACACAACACAGTCATGACTTAAAATTAGACGTTTCGACCTTTGGGAAAATGCACCAAACCAGCATTTAAATTTGCAACAGGCATTACTTTCTACCCTCAGTTGTGAGTAATTAGCGTACAATAGCGATGCCTTGAATCAATACAAGGGCCCCAACGGCGTCACAAATCAGATTTCGGTCGGACTTAAACGAGATTAGCATCGGTAGACGGGGTAGCTCTGATCTCATTTACTAACGATGCGATATATACAATCCCACGTCTCTTGGGACTTAGACACCGGCGATACGTCTTAATGTGTGGCTTGCCGTAGTGAAGAGAGTTAGTGATTGTTAGCCATTAAGGAGCTATACATAAACTATAGAAGTAAGGTAAATACGTTTTGCGTGACCAAGAATGTATGAGTTAGGCAGAATTTATTTTCGTAGAACAATATGTAAAAGAATAAACCGTAGTTTAAATTGTTTTCCAATATTGTTCGATTAAGAGTGTGTGCTACAGTAATCAGAAATCGCTTTTGGATGTGTTGAAAAAGTCAGCAAACATATACGTACAAAGAGGGGTGTGTCAGTTCAGACAATAGTTGCATGGTATGTTTAGAGCGATTGGCTGTTGCTGTAAGTGTGCAAGTTTCCTAGAATGTGTGGAATAAAAAAAACATACCGTTTTGCTAGCAGTGGCTTCTTCATATCACTATTATTCTTTTTTTTCTGGAACGTATGGCTTTTGTTTTGTGAAAAATAGAAGTTTTTAAAGTGCAGTTGTTCTATGAAAGTCAAAATAGTTTTTATTGTAAGTTTAAGGCTTACTTTGTATTTGTTAGATTTGTTATTTAATTTACGTGGAATGCGAAGGTTTCATCAGCCTTAAAGCATAGTTGCTTCATTTTTACATGTTGGAAAGTTTTGTGTTGCGAAATCATGACATTTAAACATAGGACTCATTAGCTTTACGACGTCGTTTGTAAACGTTATATGAGTTGTCTTTAGAGTTCAGTGTGCTTTAATTATTCAAATGTTTGTGACAAAAGCGTCGTTTGTTGATAAAATGGATACGTTATTGTCTGTAAAAGTGACTAAACCAAGTCAACCCACAAAATCGTTAATACGTAATTTAAGTTTTAATTACGTTGTGTTTGGGCAGCAAACAATTCTAAATCAAAGTAAAATTTATTAGTTAGCCTGTTTTACGAAAGAAAAAATGCGAACATTTGTAAATAGGAATTTCCGCAATCAAATTGTATTAGACGTGCAATGGGTTAACCCAGTGGTTCCCAAACTTTTCTTTTAAGGCGCATTTTAGAAAAAACAAAAATTATTTGGCGCACTTCGAACATTTGAATAATTTTTTTAGCTGACAAAGGCACTAACTATGAGGTCATAAAGCCGCTATACAGGTCACTCTCATAGTTAAATAGCCTAGTTGAACATCTCAGAGACGTGGAGCATGTTGGCCTAGTGGTCTAAGCACCTGGTACTACTACTCTACTTGATTGATTTTAATTTCAATATTTTTTGCGGCACACCTAATGACATGTCACACCAGTGTGCCGCGGCGCATAGTTTGGGAACCACTGGGTTAACCCCTATACTGCAACTTTCATTCTTCACAATTGTTTCATAACGACCACCAGCACATTTAAAAATAGGTTTCTCTAAGTTTCTCTATTGGCAAACAAGCGCGGCCACATGTACGCCAGCTCGATCAATCTTTCTCTAATGCTCATCTATCGATTGAAGTTTGGGGGGGGGGCCCCTAAGTTTCTCTATTGGCAAACAAGCGCGGCCACATGTATGCCAGCTCGATCAATCTTTCTCTAATGCTCATCTATCGATTGAAGTTTCAATTTCACGCAAGGTTTGTATAAGGATGCCCTTCAGATGATTGCAGCGTAAAATTCAATTTGGATGATTTGCCACAGCGGGACTTTTTTCATTAATTTTGTTTTAATTAAGCCACGTCATATGCAGGTACAGAACTGACGTACGTATAGCTGCTTGACCAAAGGTTCGATGGATTACTATGTGAATGATACTATTATATCAAATACGTTTCACAGAACTATTGCATTTTAGTTTTTCAGTTTATCGATTTCAGAAAAAAAATCAGTTATTGGCGAGTTTATGTAAATTTTGAGGCATTTATTTTCAGAAACCAGAGGTTATAAAATTTTCGATGATTTTTGCGAAGTGATTGTGGTAAAGTGATCATATGTATGATACTATTGGACTTTGTAACATCCTTGTGTGTTGGAATAAAAAATTCAGTTCATGTACTATATAAGGTGGAAATTATTTTTGTAGAATCCAGGGATGGCAATGTTTTCGATGGCTTTTGCAAAGTGTTCATGACAAGGGGGGGGGGCTTTTGCAAAGTGATTGTGGTAAAGTGATCATATGTATGATACTCTTGGGCTTTGTAATACCCTTGTGTGTTGCAAAAAAAAATCTGTTCATATAAATTATAAAGTAGAAAATATTTTCGCAGAAACCAGGGATGGCAATGTTTTCGATGGCTTTTGCAAAGTGTTCATGACAAAGTGATCTCATGTATCAAACTTACAAGTTTTTAGGTGTTACAATGTTACTACAGATCAAGTTTATGGATTTCTTTAGCTTTATATCTGAAAATACGGCGTTAACTATTTTCCCATACAGACCCAGTAGTGTTGTATCATTTGAGTAAAGTGGTGTTTTGGAAGAGTGCTGTACATAACGAAGCAATAACACTCAGAAAAATGAGTCACACACATGTATTCTCGGGGGGGGGGGAAAGTACAGTGGTGTTTTGGAAGAGTGCTGTACACAACGAAGCAATAACACTCAGAAAAATGAGTCACACACATGTATTCTCGACGTCGTGTCAACTCTGGGTGGCTTGTTTTGATAAACTGACCCACAAAACAAACATACGGGATTTGTGTGACAATTTGGTGACAAGTGCTGATTCAATAAATCGGATTTACTTTCGTCAATACTAGATCAAGCTTCTGTTAGCTTACAAACAAGCAGAGATAATGAGTTTTTCTTTACTTTGTCTTAATTACAAACTATCTGTAAGTCACTGCTAGCTGATTGACATTAGATCAAGTGAATCAATTGTTAGAGTTTTAAGTAGAAAGTGTCAGCAAGGCGTACCGAATAAGGGGGGGGGGAAGTTTTTCTTTACTTTGTCTTAATTACAAACTATCTGTAAGTTGCTGATTGACATTAGATCAAGTGAATAAATTGTTAGAGTTTTAAGTAGAAAGTGTCAGCAAGGCGTACCGAATAAAGGATCAGTTGTTGTTTCGTACAAGTATGTATTCTATTTGAATAGAAAATTGATGTCAAAAATCATTTGGTGAAATATATATTCTGTAAAACATGCGCCTATTGTTCAGTTCTGTTTGTCTGATGAGTTATTCATATGCTTTTCAGGTTTTGGGTTGGTATATTTGTGTGTTGTTTGAAGCCTTTTTTGTGATGGATTACTATTTTAAATTGCTCTTTACGAAGTGTATGTCATGTATTTGAAATAGGAGTATCAGTAACTTCTAAAATATTTTTAAAGGTTAAAAACCGAAAATCGTAACTATAATGGCAACAGGCTATGGGCTTTTAGTGAACAGAATTTCGTGTTATTTATGTCTAGACGAGTTTTATGTAGTTGGTCCGCAACTCAAATTGTAGACAGCGTATAAACGAGTATTGCATATCTTGAAGCGTTGGAATTCAATTATTTTGCTAGGCGTAATTTACAATGCAAATTAATTTTACTGTTTATTACTGTCTTGTTTTTTCGAAGCGTTGTCGAAATTGGTTAAGATCTCAGACAGAGCAACAGGGGGGGGGGCAAACGAGTATTGCGTATCTTGAAGCGTTGGAATTCAATTATTTCGCCAGGCGTAATTTACAATGCAAATTAATTTTACTGTTTATTACTGTATTGTTTTTCGAAGCGTTGTCGAAATTGGTTAAGATCTCAGACAGAGCAACAGAACACTTGGTTTGTTTCTCATTAACATAATTTATGGGGTTGAACCCATTTCACGCTTGAGGTGGTTTTGTCCACATTTGTCACGACCACCTCGCTACTACACATTGCGACTAACTTAGGTTTTTGTATTTTTGCAATTGCTTTTATTTGGTGTTTATCATTCACAAACAACGATGAAACAAACCGCTTAATAACAAAATTTTAATCCTAAGAGATAAATCATTTTTCACTTGGTCATTTTTTTCAAAAAAAAACTCATTTGATATATGCATACTTTAAGTGTTGAGTTGGGTTGAGTTTATTTCGCTTAGTGACAGAAAAGATAGCGACACAATAGCACAAAAGCAATCACAAAGCCAGAAATAGCTGCACAACGTTTAAACCTTATGAAGCGCAAAACAGTCAAGGGCACAATTGGTGGATAAGGGCTGAACGCACTGCAGCTAAACCATAAGTAAATACTTTAAGTCTTGATATTGCCGACTTGGATTTATAAACGACTTGTTGACATGTTTATTGGATAGCGAGATGGAGAAAAATGCGTTTTATTTGATCGCTTTGACACGATTTGCTCTTTATTAAACACTGAACGGTTTAAGGCTTTTGTGCAAATTTTGCTGTGAATTTTGACGACTGTGAATTTTATGTCTTGTGTAATGGGTTTTCATGTTTTCTTAGGTTTTGTTTAAATTTTAAAGATATCGATTTTATTCTATAATGCTTAAAAAGACGTTACCTCATGTCGCATGATCCCTTGTTACATGAAACAAATTCTGGCGTTAACGATTCATTAAAAGGTTCCGTTGCTGTCATTGCACAGCAAAATTGTAAGTTTCGACTGTTATAAATTTCTATCATAGGAGCTATTTCAAAACAAGTGATTTTGTCAAGTTCGGTTTATACATTTATTATAAACACCTTCTTTACATATTGATGGCCTAAACTTGCAAAACGTTTTAAATACTGTTCTAGTTGGATTGTATACAGTGCGTGAATATGTATTAAAATCGATTTGATGCAACTCCAAGTGGGCTTGGCGATGTTTCTTGGATTATCTCCCCGCTGAGATTAAATTTTTGTAAGTCAACACCACACAAGCTCTGCGATTTTATCATAAGTCGATAAATGGTTATAAGAACACACGGAACGGGAAAAGCCCAAAATTGTTTACACTTTGAATTTTGAAATACCAAACTGACTTTTATGATCTTTGTCTTGAAATTTGGCAACAAAGTGTTTATTTGTTTGGGTATAATGCATGATGTTCGTGCAAAAATCGAAAAACTTTTACTGGCAATTCTAAACGCATTACATAGAACCAATATTTGTTCTATATCATTTTTAATCACTTCTGTTACTCGTCGAGTATTTCAATTTTTAATTATCGCAAGCAACAAAATGAAGAGATCGAACTACTTGTTAGTGCCTTTGTTTTATTGATTCCTAAATATAGAGTACTCCATCTTATCCGCTTAATTGCAGTGACACGTTGCTATCGACCTGCAGTGACCAAAACACCCTTTTCTAAAGCACCTTTACTAAGCACCCAGTGTAGTACGGGGCTTGGGAAGGTGGTTAAGAGGTTTCAGTTGCAATACGTATGCATGTGAGCCATAGCGCAGTGACGTATATCCTGATCACGTGATCCCACCTATATGTGTCGGGACCTGCATTTAGAGAAACCGTCGCCTACGCTGTTTGGTCCAGAAACGCGTGGTCGCGCCCAATGGAAAGCGTCTTAAAACAGGCAAACTGTGCCGTAAGAGAACCAGTGTTGTTGAGTAGAACGCTACGGAATTACCATGTCAAACCGTAGAACGGTGCGTAAGTTTTCGCTGCGTTTTCCAAAGACCAAGGGAAGACTACATAGCAAATCTTCATACAGCTTTGACAACCAGCAGAGCACCGAAGAAAAAGGTCTGTTTTTCTCTACTTAAATGTTAAAGAACCAAATATCGTGTTTTATTATATTTTATGGCATATTTTAATGTCACAGACAACGTGACTGACTTGCTGCACGCGTCTTATGGAGGAAGTGTGTTTCGTCTGTCTTATTATGTAAACGTTGGTATATTTTGGTATGTAGGCGTTCGTGTTTTTGTAAGATCTATTTATGTAGCTGTAGTAATTATAGTAAGTTTACAGTAACCTGAAAGAACTTTGATTGCTTTGGTGGCAAACCTTGAAAAGGGTTTGGGCAAACAACAATTAAAAAACATCGAAGAATCAAAAACACCGTATTTTCTTTGGTCGCCATAAGAGTTTTTTCCTCAAATGGTTCAATTTGAAATTGCGTTAAACCAAACGAATATAATTCTTGAATTTCGTTAACTGCCAAAAGTGCTTATATTTGTAAAAACTTACAAAAAGAAAACTAGTTTTTGCGTTTATATCTCTCAAAACGTTGTAATTTTGCATTTTGAAAATGTATAGATTCAAAAATAATCAAAGTGCAGTATTGTTTAAACCAGTGGTTCCCAACCGGGTAGGAATTCCTCCCTAGGGAGGAATTTTAGGAGTTCAGGGGAGGAATTTCATAAAAACTGTAGAAAAAATTTACATTGGAAATGTTACACAATATTTTTGTATACACATTATTATGTCCATTATAATTTTGACCCGGTTCACATTTGGAACCGGTTGTAAAGGATTCTGAAATGGACATCCCTAATTATAAGGTATATTTCAAATTGCTATAATTTTTTATGTTAGCCTATTCGTTTTTCGTCTTATGGGGAGGAATGAATAGTTCGAAAATGGGCAAAGGGAGGAATGTAACAAAAAAGGTTGGGAACCACTGGTTTAAACACTTAGCTATTCTACATTTTGCGTCCTTTCAAACGACACTTGTAGACAGGAACATTTTTGCATGGAAAGATTAGTTCACTTGTCGCACTTGCAGTAGCAGAATATCGACCAGTTTGGAATTGCTCTGCACTTAGCCTTGCTTGTCTGGCTTAAAAGCTTCTTGAACAACATCACATTCTCAGTTGTGATTGATTCGGCTTAAACCGTTGTTCAACAACGCCAAAGTCAAGCTCAACACGGGCTCATGACCTCTTTAGATCCACAAGCTTAGACTTGTTGCGAAACACAGATATTTTTTTCCATACTGTTTTGAGTTAAACCCATTTCTGCGGAATGTTAGACAAAACTAATTTGTTATATTGGTCAAGTTAGGATTTTTTTCCTAAGACATGCTTTTGTCTATCTATACAATCTAAACCTAATTGCATTCATTTGACGAAACACTCGCGAGACTGCGTGTTTATGTGACTCAAGTGTATATAAACGGGTGTAACTGATGTAGTCTTCATATCACTGATGATGGCATGAGCATTTGCCGAAACGTTTGAAAAATGGAGCATGTCGCTTTTTACGTCTTCCGGGCCGTTATTTTCACCATTAAACTTATAAATGACCATATCTTTGAGTTTTTTGACGGCATGTATGTAGTGTTGTTTGACCATACTTAATCTTTACACCTCTCTTGTAAAAGTAAGTCTGGTCGGTTTTTAGTCATCTTGTAGTGTGAATTATAAGAACAAGACTCTGTATCCAGCACAGTGTCCATTGACATGTGCAGTCTTTGCTATCACAACGGAAGTGTTACGTACATAACAGGCAGGGTTACCAAGAATGTGACTGTCTTAAGGTGTAAAATGTGGATGTATTTTTGCGCATGATCATGAAACTAGTTTGATACATAAAACTTCTGATTTTCTTAATTTTATTATTCATAAAACGTCCCCCCCCCCGACTGTCTTAAGGTGTAAAATGTGGATGTATTTTTGCGCATGATCATGTAACTAGTTTGATACATAAAACGTCTGATTTTCTTAATTTTATTATTCATAAAACGCCTTTAAACCTTTTCCAAAGAATTATGAATTCTAACCTTAAAAAGGTTGCAAATTTAAATTTTCGATGTTACGTAATACACAATGAATATGTTTCCGTCATACATATTGCGTGGAGTTTTCTTAAACTGTCAAAGTACGTCATGGTTGTGGGTGGGGTTACCTTAAAATGTGGTGACTCTGTCCAATACATGTCGGAAACCTATGACGCGCTTAAGCCCCCATAAATGCGCTGTTACAGTTTTTCGAATGCCCACTAATGCAAAGCCCTGACGTAATACAATGACCAAGGCAAAAAATGTTCCAGCCACTTTCTGTTGAAACTGATTTGTCGTGTAAATAGCTACAAAAACATTGAGCAAACTATAATAGTATCGTTGTATTTGTTTATTGCAGTACAACTATTAAGCTTTTAATATGTTTTTTCCCAAGTTTGTCCAAAGAGTCTCTTTTTTAAAAGTATTTGCCCGTTTCAAACATAAAAATCGGCCTGAATCAGTTAAATAGTTTGTATTTTTGCAACACTTTGACATTTTTTACCACTCCAAAGCATTGTTAGCAATACTAGGACAAAAGCAAAAATAATCACTATAAAACGTATCAGCTATAGCACCAAAATTTTTCGAAAATGTCATAAGACATTCAATCTGGAATGATTCCTATAGTCCTATTCAAACCCCCCCCCCGCAAAAATAATCACTATAAAACGTATCAGCTATAGCACCAAAATTTTTTCGAAAGACATTCAATCTGGAATGATTCCTATAGTCCTATTCAACATGCACTTCCTGTTGTGCGGTTTTCATCTTGACATCGTGGCTGTTGCCTTCAGCCTGTTGCTGTCAGGGAAACAAATGTTTTGACGCTGCGGCCATCAAAATTTCCCTCGGGAAAACGCTGAATCAGAACTCGTTTCTGGCTGATCTATCTAACTCCAAGTTGGCGATCGTTACAGTTTTTCATCGATTCCCCATCACCTACGTTTCTCTTTACGTCTCCCATCTATTTTTCATTGGTATTTACCGCATTCTAAATGGGAGGTACAGATAGATGCTAGTTGACAGGTTGACCATAAGTGATATGAATGTACGTGCAGGTATTGCTTCGATTTTGAAAACTTGCAAAGTTTTATAATGGATTTTGTTTCAGTAACGAGTGTGACACTGTCACTTTTTATTGACGTTTTTGATTTTTAATGGAAATTTGATCTGGTCTATTATGGTGTCAGATACGCATGTCAGACAAGTGGCAGTTAGACTGATTGAAGTTATAGCCGTTTTTTTGTTGATGAACACATTTGTTGTATATGATATGTGTTCAACTAATGCAAGGGTCTCGAAATTTATACAGCACACAACCTGAGGAAAAACTTTTTTTTAAATTCATCTGAAATGTGAAGACACAGTATAGCTGAAACGGTTGAATGTAAATAACTTGCGGTCAAAAGTATTTTATGTCATATTTTGTCTCTTTCTATACATAAAGCTGCTACCTAGTTGAAACTATTTATTCCAACTTTTATCCGATTGTTTTTGAGGTCCTATACAGGAAAGCAAATTGTTTTTCTACTTTTTTACTGTTTATAGGTTTTGTTCTAGCCGTTTTGTCAATAAAGGGTGCATTAAACATTATTTTTAGGGTAAATTCTTCCCCTAAACTTTGCGATTATGCTAACCTACATAGCAGCCTGATCAAAGGTTCCTTGCTATTTTTAAAGTCTACACAAAAGTATGACGTAAGTTACATGACGTGCATTTCGGTTGCCTAATCTATCACTGTTTAAGTCGTAATCGCAAGTAAACTTCATAAAATGCCGTTAGTTTCGCAATCGGAATAGTTAGGCCTCATTTAAATGGACTACTTGGGCTTTCCCATTATGTCATTGTATAGAGGTGTGATGTATCTCTGTCATGTGCGTGTTGAAATGAAATTATGCTAATTATCTTAGACGCAATATTAGAGAAAGTTTTATTTGCAGTAATATACAGGTACATGCAGTGCAGCTAAGATGAATTTTGTGCAAATTGCAGGTTGTTTTTTTGAAAACCAACTGTGCAAATACAGTATTCACTTTTTCGTGTCCAAGTGTTTGTTTTTGTGTGTATTGCATATGAGAGGAGCTATATTATTGGCATTACATATAATATTACAAGGCGAAAGTCGCATATTTTAAATTGTTGAGGTACATTCTTGTCATGCACCAAAAATATGTATCATGTTTTGATAAGAGTGAAGTGTAAACAATATAGTCATAGACACCTATGTAATGTAATCACAGCAAAAGTGTATATTAACTGACAGTTATATACATCTTGTAGTGGTGACTAAGGCCACCAACTGAGGCAATTCTGTATGGTAACGCGGATTTTGCGTCATTATGTTTCCGTTAATAGCAATCGGCAGTGCAAGCTGGTAACGCTATCACAATGAAACGATGTTTTGCTATAGCTGTTTGGCGTACTGGCAGTGGAGTGAGAGTGTGTCCTGTCATGTTGCTGTTAAAGATTGTTTGTTTTGTCACACAAGGCCAATCGTGACGTGTTGTGATTCGCGCGCAAACATGCTTGGATGCTTTGCAGTGAAATTTCATTAGTCTTGTCAGTCATAGAACAGCATAATCGAAATTTGTTGAAAAAATACGTAGGTCTAGCCCAAACGAGTTGTTGTATGTGTTTATGGTGGGCTATCTAAAAACAGGCTGTCTATATGGTCTTATTCGATGAAACTGTTATAAGTTGTACGCTTTTTTGATGATGTCATCGACATTAGAATATGTGCTAGTGATATATATTTTGTTTCTGGTTTTGTAAAGTAGAGTTTTAAGGCAATTTTAAAAATTTGTAAAAAAGCAGTCAAATTTGGTTTTTGAACGGAAAGAAACATCAATTAAAAATTATTGACACAACTGCTTTCAGCGACCCCAAAGCAGAACTGTTTGTTTTAAATTAGTCGGCTTCCCTTTAAACAAGCAAGCCCTAGGGGTTTTCGTATAGCACATACCTACTTATGGCCGCCGTTTTTAGTGCTGCGCTCATTCGCTCAGTGGTGGAGTACAGGAATGCCAGGCACTTAACTCCTTGCTTTGTTGTACTATCCTATATACGAGTGTTAAGTAAGGGCCCTTTGTGGTCACCCAGGCTTTTCAGCAATTCATAAGTGCAGCTTTAAAAATTATTAGGCAAACAGCCAGTGCATCGCATTATTACGTAGACCTTTATTACGGCATAAATAAAAGGCTTAGCGTCCATTTCTGTATGTGATATATACACAGCAGTATGTTTGTACGTTGATAGTGACTCATAGGTTGTGGTTGAAGCGATGCAATTCACAATGAAGTGTTAGATTTGTTGTTACTGTATATTGGTGCAGTGGTGTACTGCACATGGAGTGTTACAAGTTTTTGACCAGCTGTCCGCCTTTGACCTATTGCACAGGTCACAGAAAGTCATGGCAGGCCAACACAGGTATATAAATTGATTTTCAGGCATATTCAATTCCTTATGCGTTGATTGTTTTAATTTGTTATTAGTGAAAAACAATATTTGTTGAAAGGTTGGAGCTAAAATGCTGTCATTTTACGTGGGCCCACCTACATTACTATCCTGTTTCATGCTTAAATATATAAACGTGACAAAACATGTTAAAAATGATTTGCTTCGTTTTTTGAAGTACAAATCTTTTGAGTTTTTTTCTTATAAAGCAATAAACAGTCTTTGGAAATTTGTGTTGCTTATATAGCACTTATATAGACAATACATTTAAAAATATCACTTAATCAATGCTGCTTTGAGTGGCAAACCAATAAATACCTAGTCAGCAGTGCATGGGTGTGTGTATGTTTCATAGTTTCAAATTCCCTTTTCGTTTTGTTTAGGAGACCCTGAGCAACAGTCTGGCAGCTCTTCTTCGGCAGGAGACTTGGCATCTTCACAGTCGCGGTCATCTAAGAACGCCAACAATGGTGCTGGTTCTACTGCTACCCTGCCAAATGAAAAGAGATCAGGTATGCCAAGATTTCACGGTTTACGAAAATGTGGTTGGTTCGGAATTTCGTTTTAAGTAAATCTGTAAACACAGTTAATGGCATTCAGTAATGATTTTTGCGCTAGTGAATAGGCTTTGTACAGCCCTGCCTATATTTGCTCAATTTAATTTTTGGGGTAGGCTAAATTTTTGACGTTTTTCATGTTTAGGGTTTTGTGATTACATTTTTATTAACTTGCTTTTGTTTGGGAATAAACGTTCTGCAACCCGAACAAGCTTATTCTACCGTCCACAAATTATCAAATTTTGTTGAACCTTTAAAATATTGTTTCCAACTAAAGATAAATTGCAAATTTTATAAAAAATTAACGTGCAGTTTTTAAGGATACAAAGTTCAATAATTGCAATCAGTTTCGTTTTAGGCGTTTAGCAATCTTTAGTATTTTGTTAATATTTAACGCTGGGGCTATGCGATTTGCGAAAATCCGGTTGCAACCAGTATCATTTTTCAGATTAAAAAATTGAAAATCATTTACTAAACGTTGTTGGTCCATAAACCCTCATAAGTCAACATTAATTGTATATTTATGACCCATTTTGGTAACATTCGCAAAGATTTGGTTTGGCAATACGCTGTCTTGATTTGTTCACTTGCTTATATATCAGTTTAGCGTTTTGCACACTGAACTCTCTACTTATAAACTGGACTTTATTGCTTAACACTACACACAAATTGCAACATATTAGACTTGATCCTTATGTATGTTTTTGCCGTAGTTAGAGGCCAACCTCTAAGATGACAATTCACATTGTGCAGTACAGTACCTTGGTTGATCCGGATCCGTTTGAACCGAAACATTTCCCCGGATAAGACGAAGATCCGGATTAACCTATGTCCATTAGTTAAAGCCTTACCACATTACAAATCATTTGTACCTCAAATGTTGGCCGAACTAGGCGAAGATCTGGATTAACCGAGTCCGGTTAACCGAGGTTTACTGCAGTTCTCCAAAAATCAACAAAAGAAAAGATTACATTTTACTTATTTAACCATTGCATTGAGCCTAATCTCCTTTTTATGTAGAGCAGGGGTGCCCAACCCGTCGATCGCGATCGACTGGTCGATCTCGGACTGATTTCAAGTCGATCGCGAGGGTTGCAGAAACTTATTTAAAATAGTTGCTTTGTAACGCGTTGCTGTACATAGATGACTTTATTGTGTGAATTAATCATAAGATATGTTAATAAGTTCATAAGTAGGCGCTGTGTTACAATACAAAAGTAATAGTTGCAGTAGTAATTGTTACTTTGTTCTGGTACTCGCCATGTCTTTGCTAATTTGTATTGGAATGGTAGATCTAGAGAGTTGAACTACCTCAAAAGTCGATCTCGAGTCAAAAAAGGTTGGGCACCCCTGATGTAGAGTATTTAAAAACACTCCATTTTTGACAGGTTTTCGCAAATGGTGGAGTTCAACCTCACGCAAGAAAGTATCAGGCGGAAGTGCCACTGTCCATAAAATCCCAGTGTCTGCAAACAGAGACATCACTCCCCCCCCCCTCTCGAGTCAAAAAAGGTTGGGCACCCCTGATGTAGAGTATTTAAAAAAAACTCCATTTTTGACAGGTTTTCGCAAATGGTGGAGTTCAACCTCACGTAAGAAAGTATCAGGAGGAAGTGCCACTGTCCATAAAATCCCAGTGTCTGCAAACAGAGACATTACCGAAACAACAATGGTCGGGCATGACATGAGCCACAATAACAATCAACCTAGCATGGAAAACTCACCATCAGCTAGAAGAGTTCGAAAGGTGAATAGATTTTAACTGAGCAAAACGTTTGTGGTAAATGTGATTTTCAATCAAAAAAAGTGCACATTTGGATTTTAAGTTTTTCAATGCATTTTTACTGGTCTGTTTTATTGTACATTACATTACTGTTTTGTCAAATGTTTTGCAATATACCCAGATATGTTTATTTGTAAATATTGCTTAACTATGCCCTTTGTTTAAAGATCCAACAAACAATCTTTGACTTACAGTTTTGTACAACCTTTTGACGTAATTCATTGATCTTAAAACCTAGTTTTTAGTTTGAATAATATTTTCATATTCAAATAAAATCAGCTTTCCCCCCCCCCTTTGTACAACCTTTTGACGTAATTCATTGATCTTAAAACCTAGTTTTTGGTTTGAATAATATTTTCCTTATTCAAATAGAATCAGCTTAAAACAACGTGAAACCCTTCTGATCAAACCAATCTTAAGTTGCATTCCCATAGCACCCAAATACTTCACCTTACGCAATCACCTTAAACCCTAAACTCGACTATTTGCAGTCAAAAACGAACGGAACTGCCAACCAGCATTTACAGCCATCTTCAGTACAACATCTCGTATCAGAAACCAATGAAGAGGAAGATTTGGCCCCTTCCCTACCACCTCCAATGGTGTTGGTGGGAAACAATTTGGCTCCCCCCCCCCAACAACGTGAAACCCTTCTGATCAAACCAATCTTAAGTTGCATTCCCACAGCACCCAAATACTTCACCTTACGCAATAACCTTAAACCCTAACTAAATTATTTGCAGTCAAAAACGAACGGAACTGCCAACCAGCATTTACAACCATCTTCAGTACAACATCTCGTATCAGAAACCAATGAAGAGGAAGACTTGGCTCCTTCCCTACCGCCTCCTATGGTGTTGGTGGGAAACAATTTGGCCACACAGGGCACGGCAAGCCAGGTAATACTAACGTTCGTTGTGAATGCCTCAACTTCATGTATGTTGCGCGAATGATTGTCATTAACACAAGCACAGGCGGTTTTGGCTGAACTGAAAGACGCTGTACCTCATTTATTTTGTATTTTATTGTTGTTTGTATGACTGGTGGCAGGAATAGAGTAATGCCCATTTTGTAGCTACGCTATGGCGCAGATTGCTTACAACAGCTTTTATCGACAAATTCCTCACTTAACAATTCGAAAAATTTGCATTCCCCCCCCCCCGCTGTACCTCATTTATTTTGTATTTTATTGTTGTTTGTATGACTGGTGTCAGGAATAGAGTAATGCCCATTTTGTAGCTACGCTATGGCACAGATTGCTTACAACAGCCTTTATCGACAAATTCCTCACTTAACAATTCAAAAAAGTTTCATTCTTCCCCAATAGACTGCATAGTAAATGCTAAGCCATACAAAAATCAGTCAAAATTTCGTATTTTATCAACTTCACAGGTTAAAACTATTTGAGCTAACCCCCCCCCCAACCACGTGTACAAATTAAAGTCAATTCCTTCCTTTAAGTTTCATTCCTCTCAGGTTGACAATCACTGGCTTCCAATAATATAGTTTTTATGAAAAGTGTTAAAAGTTCCGAGCTTTTGTGTCTACTTAGGACCTGCTAGGCTTAAAGCAGAACTTTTGTTTTGTTATTTTCCTGCCGTTTTTAAATGTCATTTTATCCACACTGCAATAGCTGTACATAAAATTTGTAAAACAAATTAGGAAAATTTTGAAAATGTATGAAAGTACTGCTTGGATTGTCAGCAAATACTTAACATTGTTTAGAACACTTATCTCAAACCCCAAAGTCATTTGTACATCAGATAGCTATTTTTTCTCTTGTTTGAGAATAATGCCATAATAAGCCTCACTAAATTTGTCCCAAATTATAACAAGTGTCCTCTTTAAAACGCCGGTAACATGACCCCTTCGACTTTTACGTGCAGTTAGTATAGGGTTTCAAAGCTGGCGATTTAATAAAATAACGCAGTTTGCCAATTACCAAATGGTGGTGTTTGTAAATCGCCGAATTATGTGGTGTCAAGTTTCAGTTGCCCTCTGTTTGGGTTTGTAAAGCAATACTATGCTATTGGCAGTTTGTATGTTTGGATTTGAAAAAATCGGACCAACGGTTTCGAATTATAGACATTTAATACCTGACCTGCCAGTTTTCTAAAAAAAAGTTTCTCCTAATAAATTTACACATTTTTTTTACTTACACCAAAAATTCACTACACCAAAATTAAATACACACAACCCCTACACTAAATGAACATCACTGTATAATAAATATGTATAAAATCCGAAAAAATATAGCATGCTTGGTATAACATAGACTAATTTTCGGGTGATAGTTTGCGAACATTTAAGTTTACTCCCCCCCCCCCCAGTTTTCTAAAAAAAAGTTTCTCCTAATAAATTTACACATTTTTTTACTTTTTCACTACACCAAAATTAAATACACACAACCCCTACACTAAATGAACATCACTGTATAATAAATATGTATAAAATCCGAAAAAATATAGCATGCTTGGTATAACATAGACTAATTTTCGGGTGATAGTTTGCGAACATTTAAGTTTACTTTTTACAAATTTTTATTTCCACCTCATAACTTATCATAATTTTTATTTGTTCTCATCTTTGGTGTTGTACCTTACAATTGTCCTCTTTAAGTTTGCACCCAAAAAACCTAACTTGCGTCTATGTCGTGTTTTTGTTTCATCGTGACGTCATCGCAGTGTTCGTCAGCATGTTCTGTGACGTCAGTAAGCGGGGGTAGTGGAGAGATTTTTGGCTCCAAGCCACCGGATCTAAACCACTCCCATTCCAACGACCTACGGCGGGAAATGGAAGACCTGTTAAGCGAAACTTTTTCGGTGACTTGATTAGTTTTGCCGCTTTGCACGGGTTTACTGTTATTTCATCACCACTAACTTCATGCATGTTGAATGTAGGCACCTTAAGTATGTTGTGCTAGAAATTGACCATTTTTAACGGCATGTATTTGGCAACTAAAACTTTGTGTTTTGCGCAAGCATTTAATATTTTTTCAAATGCACGTTAGCGGTAAGCACTGGCGTTTACGTGTGACATGAAAATGTGTTGAATTTGTGAGTTTTACACTTTTACTACTAAAATAAATAGTTCCACAGGCCAAAAATATCAGCACCAAATTTTCACGGTACTTTATTAGGCACTGCTGGCACCCCAAGACCACCAAAATGCCAGTCCACCTCTATACGTGTAGACAGGGCCTAAATAGAGGTCCGAGCATAGTCTTTTTAAAATTTAAAATTTTCATTAATCTGACCGGAATGTTATTTTCCAATAGACTTTTACAAGTATGTGTGATATTTATGCCTGTATTTATAACCAGTGTACATACATGTTCTGTGCCAAGAAGGTAAATTTACTGTGCATTTGGAATTTTAGACTTAAAAAACTGTTTGCGTTAAAACTTAGGCCAAAACTCATCTTAAAAAAAACTTAACTGTAGCCTTTCGAATTGTTTTAATTAGTTTACATGTGCACAAAACAAATTTTAAATCCAACATGTTGTTGTAAATGGAATTGAATTTGCCTGCCCCCCCCCCTTAGTTTACATGTGCACAAAACAAATTTTAAATCCAACATGTTGTTGTTGTAAATGGAATTGAATTTGCCTAATCCATATCGCACATACTGTTCAACACGTTTTCCGTGGGGGCTGGGTGACTGGCTGAAAGCATGCTATTTTTGTACTTTGCTGCATATAGATTAAACAGGTAGTATAGATATGTGTGTGGGTGTTTTCCTGCTTTTGTCAGCGCTTTGCATCTGCAGGCGTACAAAATACATTTGCGGCTTTTATAATTCATAGAATACATATAGGCCTACCGCTACTAGGCTGTTTATCAGGCATGTATTTTTGCGGCATTGGAATATGCTAGTACAGGGTCGACATCCTTCTTAATCCCGTGTGCCAAATTCCTTGTTGTGTCAGAAATGGTTATGAGTGTGCGAACATTTTTGTGTTATGGTGGTTTTTGCCAGATCATTTACTTAGGAATTAAAAAGCAGGCTCATTTTTATAAGTTTGGTTTTCATTACCATTGAATTATAACAAACTGAAAACAAGCGATGTAATAATTTGTATTTCATCAATTTGTACTGGAATATAAGTCAAAAATTTTCTGGCGTGTCATGAAAAAACATAATGGGTGTTAGCCTTGGTACAAGAACTAGGGTTTGCCTACCTTTGTGCAAGTAAAAAACCCATTTAGTCTATTAACTCACCAGCTAAAACTAAATTTTTCGATGCCATGTTAAATGTGGCTTCCCCCCCCCCCCAGAACTAGGGTTTGCCTACCTTTGTGCAAGTAAAAAACCCATTTAGTCCATTAACTCACCAGCTAAGACTAAATTTTTCGATGCCATGTTAAATGTGGCTTCGACAGATTTTCAACCGTGCATTATTGAGACATATTCAAAATAGCCCGACATGTGATTGCGAGCCTATATCATCCAAACACTTTTTTTCATGGTGCTCCTCTAAACCTCTATACCAGGGGTGTGCAACTTTTGTTACTGTGGGGCCAAACGCAATTGCCAAAATTAGATCGCGGGCCGCACCTGTGTATAACGCAACGTGATTTTACTTTGTTGCTACAAGTAAAATTCTAGTAAAATTCGCAATTGATTCTAACCGCATATTGCCTGGTCGCAGAAAAATAGCATCGGCCGCACTAATCTGCTCAAAAATATTTAACAGTTCAACTCGTTTTACAGTACAATTGAAATGCAAGCGTCTGTGTGGGCCGCACAACCTTCAATCAAGGGCCGCATTTGGCCCACGGGCCTCAGGTTGCACACCCCTGCTCTCAGGTTGCACACCCCTGCTCTATACCTATCAAGGCGCCAAAACACCCATCCCCTCTCAACGTACGTGACTTTATTTCGCATTTAGCCCAGCAATCAATACAACAATGCCAAACTGCAATAAATCAATAATAGAATCACTCTAGTATTGATCTCAGCACCGCTGCATGTATTTCCGTGATGAATAAAATATAAATTGCGCCGCATTTTGATTGCAACCGTGGCGTTAAATTGTAACGGTACGTTCTTCCAACAGAAGTCATCGCCTCTACGTATGACCTCGCAAGACAACGCCCCCAAACGTGACGTCACTGGTGACACGCCTCCTGGCGAAGTTTGGCTTAAAAGGGTGAGTTGATTGCTGTACTTAACAAAGTAGAATTTTTTATTTTTGAAGTTAAAGGCTTCTTGCCTGGGTTGTGTAGTCCTTACCCAGACTTGCTTTTAATCGTAATTCCAAACTTTTTGCCCCAGGATTAAACAACGCTAAAATGCAGTAAACCTCTGTTAATCCTGACCCGTTTGGCCAAAAAATTGTCCGGATTAGGCGAAGATCTGGATGAACCGATGTCGATTAGTTCAAGCCTTATCATATGAAAAATTATTTGTATCCCGAGTTCTGTCCGAATTAGGCGAAGATCCGGATTAACCGAATCCGGTTTAAACCAGGGTTTACTGTAGTGAGATTTGGTGTAATTCGTATTACGTTCCATGTACTGAAGTATTCCTAACTATAATTCGCCAGTTAACGCCTGGAAAGTAGTAAAATACAGTCTTTAGGCAACTCTAAGTTCAATCTGTCCAATAGAAAAACATCATGCAATATGCGACTTAATAACAAACTAATTTTTATCATTGTATTTTTAAGCAATCAACAACTGAATCAGAACGTCCTACACCTACCCACAATGCACAACAAACCGACGGCGATAAAAACGTCACAGCGGGTGATGGCGTTGCATTGACGAACGGTGACGTCAAAGCCAGTCCCCAGACCTCGCCACAAAAGGACGCCGGGGGTTCCCCAGAGGGTGAAGATCCTTCACTACAGAAGAGGCATTACGTGTTAATGGTAAGTATGTCTCAGAGAAGGGGCATTTTTTGTATAAATTTGTTGTTACTGAACCCAGTGTAGAGTGTAAGGCATTTTATTTTGTTAGTATGGCCTTTTGCTGAGATAGGTACATAAGAGGTTGCTTGATGGCCGACTGATTCGTTATGACGCCTTCAATGGCCCTGGTGTACTGTGATTTATATATGAGTGTGCCGTGATCGCTGGTCTGCATAGACGCTTCCGGGCTGATCCCAGTTATGAATTTATGTTCATCTTAACTTATTCTGTGATAGATTTTGTTGTCTAGTTTTAAGACTTTACTTTCTCTTCTAGTTTAACTGTACTAAAATCCTTGTGTATAAACTACAATTCACAAAAAGTTGTAAGTCGGGTTCGGGTTTTATTTTGAACAAAACGGACTTAATTTCGGGCCGGACTTTACAATTATACAACTTTCAGGCCTAAAACTGACTTTTACTCAAAAATATCGGCTATGGGAAGATTTACGGCTCCAATTTCAGACCCGAAAATGAACATATCAACATGTACAAGCCATCACTGTGAAATAGATCGAATTAAGACATACTTACATGGTTAGTTTGAAACAGTTTCATATATTCTCAATACTCTGTGATTTGTTGCAGGAACTGCTGGAGACTGAACGCGAATACGTGTCTGATCTTGCCCTCGTACCCCCCCCCCATACTTACATGGTTAGTTTGAAACAGTTTCATATATTCTCAATACTCTATGATTTGTTGCAGGAACTGCTGGAGACTGAACGTGAATACGTGTCTGATCTTGCCCTCGTGGTTGAAGGTTACATGCCGAAAGTATTGGAGCGCGGTTTACCCGAACCTGACCAAGGAAAAGAACGCGTCTTGTTCGGGAATATCGCTCAAATCTACGAATGGCATCGAGAGTGAGTTTATTTATCAGTTAAAAAGGTTGTGTTGTCAAAATATGTCTGTTCCTAAATTAATTGTGTACTATCATCCATTTTAAAGCACAGAGTAGTTGACGTAAATTCGAGTTACGAGTTATAGTGAGTTATCCACTTGGCGAGTCACGAAAAGTTAACAAGAAGGATGAAGAAAATTCAATTAGATTTGCGTCTTATAAATCGATTTTAAGTCAAGTCTTTACCAGTTACTTAAATAAAAATCTTTGTATTCTTTAAATATATAACTCAGTTTAAGTTTTTTGATAAGATTATAGTTCTGTGATTTTGTTTTGTCAACGAGGAACCACTTTGTTGTGCCGAATAGAACTCAATAACTACACATCGCACAGCAAACTGCTGCTTTTGTTTGATTAAAAACCATGCAAATAGGTTATCAATTTAAAGTTTCCTTCCCTAGTGCGAATCTCGAGTGTAACAAGTTCAAGTTAAGTGTTTTTGTGGCTGAAACTCTAGTCAAGTCTATGAAAAAGATAACTCGATCCGGGTTACTGACTCGAGTCTTCCCAGCAATTTAGGGTATTTCAGCGCTGCCTAATACTGGTTATTGTATTTCAGCACATTTCTAAAGGAGTTAAACAAATGCAAAGAAGATCCAGAATACCTTGGAAAGCTGTTTAAGCGATACGTAAGTAAATGTTTTTCATAAAGACTGTGAAAATTGACAAATCACTTCAAAAATATTTGAATCAATCAACAATATTCTAAGGCCATCGCCAACAAATTATGCTTGTCCTATGTGTGGAGTTGGTAAAATAGTACTGTATAGAAAAGAAGTTTCACATTTCTAACATTGACATAATAATGAAAAAAAATGCCTTGCATTACAGTAATTGCATTTTGTGTAGTTTGGCTATTTCATAATGGGCTGTGTTGAAAAATAATTACTTTCTCGTGAAAAAGCGCTTAAGCTAAAATGCAGTTTATTTATTTCTCTAGGAGCGACGACTTCACATGTATGTGGTCTACTGTCAGAATAAACCACCCCCCCCCCATGAAAAAAAATGCCTTGCATTACAGTAATTGCATTTTGTGTAGTTTGACTATTTCATAATGGGCTGTGTTGAAAAATAAATACTTTCTCGTGAAAAAGCGCTTGAGCTAAAATGCAGTTTATTTATTTCTCTAGGAGCGGCGACTTCACATGTACGTGGTCTACTGTCAGAATAAACCGCTTTCGGAGTATCTCGTCCACAAATACAAGCAACCTTTCTTCACCGATGTACAAAGTGAAGTGGGAACCAAGTTAGACATCACAGATTTTCTTATTAAACCCGTTCAACGTATCATGAAATACCAACTTTTGCTAAAGGTGAAAAGTCGTTTAATCCGATTATGAAGGCGTTGCCCTTGGTTGTTGTGTGCCTTTTCAGTAAATCTACCCGTTTAGATTTAAAAACCTTGAATCTGGTGACTGTGATCTCGAGTGATCCTTTCAGCACACGTTGTAATTTTTACATGAATTAGGTTGCCATTTTTTACGTTGATTCAAATTATGTGGTTAACTGTTAAAATGAACATACATTAGCCCTAAAGTGTTCATGTACACCGGCGTTTGCAGCATACCCATTTATAAATCATAGTACGCCAGGCACATTGAAGGCGTCATTCCCCCCCCCCCTAAAGTGTTCATGTACACCGGCGTTTGCAGCATACCCATTTATAAATTACAGTACGCTAGGCACATTGAAGGCGTCATACCAAATCAAGCCGTATTCCCAAGCGTTTGTGCAATAGACCGCGATACATCACCTGCTTAATCTTTCCCTAAAGAGTAATTACAATAATTATACCCAATCAGAGCGCTCTAATCAAAGAAATCGCGATTTGTTAAAGTAAGATTAAAAACCAGCAATCTTAGACACTTGTGTGGATAATTTTTCTGCAATGGAGTCTTTACTTATCTCATATCTACAGGACTTTCTTAAATTCACGGAGCGAGCCGGCCAGCCCCCCCCCCCCTAAAGAGTAATTACAATAATTATACCCAATCAGAGCGCTCTAATCAGAAAAATCGACATTTAAAGCGAGATAAAAAAACAGCAATCTTATACATTTGTATGAATAATAATTTTTGTTCGCAAAAGTCATTAATTTTTTAATATCTACAGGACTTTCTTAAATTCACGGAGCGAGCCGGCCAACCTTGTCGTGAACTAAAAGCTGCTGTGCAAGTGATGCATGTTGTGCCGAAGCTTGCCAACGATATGATGATGGTGGCTAGAATGAGTGGGTACACGGTAAGATGCGAATCTTTGTAAGACTTTGCAAGACTCCAAATCTTTGGTTATTGGATTAATTTTATACGCCAATGAAACCCTAATGCTTATATTCTTTGATATATGGAAAAATGGATTTTGGTGTCCACCGATTTAAAATACATACAACAGTTTATAAATTTTACAGCCTGTTCGTTCTGTATAACAGTTTTATGGGTCCCATTTCCACAAAAGTTTTTGATGTAAAAAAATTTTGCCAATTCGTGGGGACCCGTTCGTTTCTGCTTGTATAAGCAATCATGTAATGCCGGATAAATAATGGTCCCCAAATGAAATGTGGCAACCAATGTATATACGATATATGAATAGCAAATAGTGTACCCCCCCCCCCAAAGAGGATTTATCTACAAAGCCAGGTATAGTATTTATGAGATTTTGATATTTTCGATACGTTTGGAATTTGCTAGATTAGGTGCGTTGTAATTGCAGGAATTACATTTGGTTCCGAATTGTATGGTTTCAATTTGTAAAGGAATATTGCATATCACATGTTTGTTTTTCTTTGTTTCATAAAAATGTAGTGATAAAAATTGTCCTAACTACTCAGATTAATGTTGTTTAATGCATTGAAATCGGAATTGTAAGCTGGTCTGAATCGAATTTTGTCCAAAATAAAGAATTATGCGCAAAAGTTTGTTTACCAAAAAAAGTCAGTAGCCCCCCCCCCCTTGCTTACAGGGTCGAATAGCAGCACAAGGCAAACTTCTTCTGCAAGACACTTTTCTTGTGCGAGAGACTGGAGCTCATGAAAAGGAAAGAAAAGTTTTCTTCTTCGAACAATCTGTCATTTTTAGCGAGCTCATTGATAAACGAGTAGAAGAAAGAGGATTTATCTACAAAGCCAGGTATAGTATTTATGAGATTTTGAGATTTTCGATAAGTTTGGAATTTGCGAGATTAGGTGTGTTGTAATTGCAGGAATTGCATTTGGTTGNCAGAGTTTAGACCAAACATTAGTCTAGTATACCTGTACAATCCCTTGTGTGTATTAAATGTAGTGATATGCCTGCTGTGTTCATCAAGTAAAATTTGATGAAATCCCCACTTTAAGTCCAATTTACTGAAAACAGTACTTCCGTTAAGCTCATAAAGCAACTCTTCCACTGTGGGTATTGGATGTCTTTCCTTCACAATAGCTGTATGAAATGACGACACAAATTCTACCCAGTGTATAATATGGCTGCCATTAAGCCCGTTTATTTGCAGAAAACAGCCGCATGTAATACACAATGTGTGCAAATTATTAGTAATATATCTCACAATGAAACCGGCATATATATCAAATCACTTTATTTGAAAAGTTGATAAATTTCTGAGTTCAATCTACAACAGCATCAAAAACTCGGACCTGCTCTTGCGGGACATCCCCTCAAGTGAAACTCGCTTCACACTGTGCAAGAGAAGCGACAACGAAGCACTTGAGCTCTGTGCGTCCGACGTTAAAACGAAAGAAACCTGGATGGAAGTCGTAAACCAACAGCTCGACACACAGAGGGATTTTCTCAATGGTGAGATTTTACAAGTTTTGGATGGAGTTTGTATGTTTTGTGGTTTCACCCAACCTAGCACTAAAAATGTGTTAGATCAATGTGAACATTTAATACAGTTAACCTCGGTTAATCTGAACCTGTTTAAACTATTTGTCTGGATTCACCGATTTTGGTTAGTTCAAGCCTTGCCGGTTTTGGCGAAGATCTGGATTAACTGAATCAGGTTCAACCGAGGTTTAATGTACTTAGATAAAAATGTCGTTGAACTAGTGAGGCTCAAAGGTTCGATTAATCAATTATGTCCTTTTGTTAACGTTCCAATAAAAAATGATTCGAACGTATAAAGCTAAAGTTCCACCATCGACCATTCACAAATTCCTAAAATAAGTAGTTGCTGTCTTTAGAGCACTGTTTTCCAACCTTTTATGCTTGCGCCATACTAACAAGTGAATTTTTTTGGCTTTACCTTTCAAAACCACTAAAAATCGTAAAAAGTAAAAATTGCAACTTTCTCTTGACCGAATATTTGGTCTAGCCAACGTTTTTTTCAGACGGGTTTTATGTATCACTAATTTAAACCAAATGCCATGTGTGCTTTTATGTGTTTCATAAAGTACCTGACTTTTCTGGTGTACCAAATTTGATTGAATTTATTCATTTTTTACAAAGTAATACAAAATGTTACAACACCCACCAGCAATTTAACACTTTAAAATTCTACAAGTGTTTTACTTTTAATCTTTAAATCTTTAAGGTTTTCAATTTTCTGAAAAAAAACATGTCAGCCAATCTCGTGTTGTTCTAGCTCTGTTCTCTAGTAGAAAGCCGTCGCAATGGAATTCTCAAAATGCAAGATCTTGTTTTTTCTTCCACTGATGTTTAACTAAACCTTTTCCCGTTTAATTTTTTTTTACCCAACCCAAGATCTTGCATTTGGAGAACTCCATTACCTCGGCTTTCTACCACAGAACAGAGCTCGTTGGCAGAAAATCGTTACAAACTTCGACCTATGACCCCGATCTGTCTGTCTTCTGACGTCGGCAACGCACTTTGATTGACAATTGTTGGCCCGAGTTGTATTTTAACTTGCTTGTTTTGTTTTTCAGCTTTACAAGCACCGATCCGCTACCAGCGACAACAGCTTGGAAGTTCGAGTAGCAACAATAGCAATAACAACAACAACAACAATAATAACAATAACAACAACAACAACAACAGTCGTGGTAGAAGTGGTGGAACACCTGAGCGACAATTCCTTTGTAAATATTTGTTCTTGTAATTATTTATCATATATTAGGCAATGGATGTAATATGTTGTGATGTGACAAAGCTTAATGAATCTATCAATCAGAAAAGTGACCAAAGTATTTCTTTTGAAGCCCACATTATGTCATTCCCATATAGATTTGACTTCCCCCCCCCCCGGATGTAATATGTTGTGATGTGACAAAGCTTAATGAATCTATCAATCATAAAAGTGACCAAAGTATTTCTTTTGAAGCCCACATTATGTCATTCGCATATAGATTTGACTTCATTTTTTTTTTTATGCCTTATTTTACAAATTAGAAACAAGAAACTTGAGTTGATTTGCCAAGCACAAAAAATGGGGATTTCAACGCAGCCTACCATCTCCGGCATATATTATGTCGTTTCCGTTGCTGCTGGTCCGATTGGACGTGTTTCAAATCGTGGTCCGATCAGACCAGCAGCCAGTACGTTACTCCTGGCTTAAAACAATAATTACATGCCATAACTTAATTGCAAATCGCAGAATTCGTTTTAAAGGCATCGATAATCCCCATTCTTTTGCAAAACTGTTTAAAACTAGACACTGGCAACAACTATCGAAACAAGCAAACAATCTCAAACGCACCTCCTTGCGAGAGCCCCCCCCCCAGGCATCGATAATCCCCATTCTTTTGCAAAACTGTTTAAAACTAGACAGAGGCAATAACTATCGAAACAAGCAAACAATCTCAAACGCACCTCCTTGCGAGAAGGCCGGTAAATAGCTAAAAAAATTGCCGGGTCATGCTTTTTTGTTTCCCATCGGACGAAAAAAGCGAAAAAGTTCGATCATGCAGTCTAACGGACCTGGAAACGGGATATATGTAACTCTGTATTTTCCCACTGATCCTTTTAAGATCCCCCCCCCCACCTGGAAACGGGATATATGTAACTCTGTATTTTCCCACTGATCCTTTAAGATTTTTTTTCAATTAGATTTTGCCTATATCGATTTTTCGTCTAGAAATCCCTAAGACCCAACAAGTTTTTAACAGAAACCTAATTATTTTTTTCAGCCTCCTTCAAACCAACGTACAATTTAAACTGTGAAGCGGGTGGCGCGGTCGTGAAACAGGACTCTCCGTCTGTGACGTCATGTAGTGATGATGTCATCGCCGAGAATCCTGCCTCGTCGCCACCACAGTCAAAACAAAAATCCACGACCACCAGGCAACCCTTGAAGGTGGGTGACTTAAAAAAATGTAAAAAATAATAAAAATAAAATGTAAAATTAAAATAAATAAAAAACAATTGTTTACATTTTTTGTTTTTGTGATTAAAAGGTGAAAATGACGAATATTTCGATACTTTTTTATTTATTTTTCCTATGATTTTATTTTCAGCAATTGAAATGAAATTCTGAAGTTAAATTGCCGCCCTTTTTATAGGTATCCAGTGGTGTTTTGTGTATAGTATTCTAGTATTCTAATTTTTTACAGGATTTACATTTCCGATGTGAAACAGGACTGGAAATGTGAATCCGTTTCAAAACTAAACTAATTAATCGGTCGTAAATACAAAAATGCGTTATCCGCAAAAAAGCCATCAACATTCTACTATTTGTTGAATCGGCTTCATTTATTGCAGAAGAAAAATACTAACCATAATAATTTTCCTTAAACGCATTAGCAACAATTCACATAATTGGTGCAAACAAAATAACACGCAAACAGTGGAATGCAATCATTTATTCGTAATGCTTTAGGGAATCCACCCAGCGAAAGCGACAAGTGGAACAAACCTGGCAAACACAACAACAACCAATTCCACTTCTCCAAGACCTACGTCAATCACACCCTTGTGAGTAAAACAAACCGCATTCATAATGTTTTTGACACTCCCTTTACTTATTACGATTTGATGTTTGTTTGTTTTTGTTTTGTAGGAAAGACAGTGGAGGCTCGGATTTGGATCCATCGGACAGTAAAGGTAGGAAATTAAGTTAATAATCATGTTGTGTGCGTTTTAAGACTGTAGCTGGCATTTGGGCAAGTCACATAAATGTTGTCCCTTTCTAAAGAGGCACATAACGTTTTATGTTTGTTGTGCTAAATGCACATTTAAGCATGTTTAATAACTCCATTTGTTTGCAAAACGTGTATTTCATCTTTTAATGGTCGTTTATTTTTTTTAAATTACCTGATGAATTTAATTCAACCCCTTTTTAAAAACCTAAAATTATGAATTAAGATCTCACAGAAGGATATCGCCAGAGAACTAAAACATATCGAATAATCCATGTATGGGTTGTTACTTCATAAAGACCCACTGGTCTATTTAATGAAAGTGCTTTGTCCATAAAAAGGGACTCGTACCTTTTTATGTTTTGTTTTCTTTACTCTGCAATCCTGCTTTGATTTCACGAGAATTTCTGACCTAAGCCTTCTGTTTATCGTAGAAACACCTTTAGACAGCGTATGGATGAACACATTTAGTCGTCTGAAGCTTCAACCTCGGCCTGCGAGTGCAGCTGGTCACGTGGAAGGAACACAGACACTAAACTCACATCGCTTCACGTCATCAAGTAACCCGGCCACTCCTGTCAGCCCCCCCCCCCCCCCCCCCCCCCCCCCCCCCCCCCCCCCCCCCCCCCCCCCCCCCCCCCCCCCCCCCTACCATTTGGCCCCGACAATAAAAAAGTTTGAGAACCACTGCATTAAACTGTTGACTCCAAGACACGGGGTAAAGATATTTTCTATTTTTCTATTGCTTTAAGTATCAGATTTCTAGACTTACAGATCTGGTTAGAAAGTTAACTTAAAGTGAATTTGTTTGCTGTCTTTCAATTTTCCTGTACGTCTAATGTCGAGAAACTCGTGCCTTTCTTTATGATAATGTCTCAAGCTAGCACCATTTAGTTTGCTACTCAGAGGACTTACTTTTTGACAGACCAAAGGTCTTTCCCTCAGACGGTATGAGCGAAACTCATGCAAAAAATGCGTGAAATACTTTGTCCTCTATCTACGTTAGTTATACTATTGTTTTTTGCACAACTTTTGCGAGCAAAACTTTCCAAGCTGTTGTTCAATTTAGCTGGAATACAAAATGCTATTAAGCAATAACTGCTTACAGTTAGGTTTCAGCATGCAATTAAAAAGAATATAAAATTAAGCAGAAAAGTCTTCGAAAATCTTGTAGGCATAGAATAATAATGTCCAAACCTTCCAACAAGCCTTCAAAACGTAACAAGGATTCGCTGATTTAAACCTTTGCAATACAGATCAACGTTCAACAGCCATTTGTCGGCTCCTGATCTTTCAAACTCCAAATCTTTCTGGTTGTCTCCTCTTTCTCCAGCCAATATTCGGACTTCCACTTGTAAGTTCATCTACCCAGATGATGGACAGTTGCCCAACACCACAACTAACAGGTTGGCATAAAGTACTCATTTTTTGACCCACAAACAAATCGTCCGGAGTAATCCAAAACTCAGTGTACAATACCCTATTTACTCTAGGGTTTTTAGATAGCTGGTATAAAGAGTAATTATCGCCGGAAAACTTGATTTTTGTTTAAATATTTAAAAAAGATTGATTTAAATAGTTATTTTGTGCACATAATGGATTTTCAATTATTTTGTATGTTTATTTTGTTTTCGAAACTTTTTGTAGTTTGTTTGTTTTTTACAAAAAGTGTTATATTCACAACAATGCGCAAATTATATATTTCTGTTCCTTTGTTTAGTCCGGAAACGCCGTCGCCTAGCAACGGGAGAGCAAGATCAATAACTCCTACCACCCCAACCCCAACAAAGGTAGGAAACGTTTGAAGTTCCGATATGACATAATTTTTGAAATTCCTTTTTGCTTTTGAAGTTTAAATCTTATATGTCGAAATCAATGGGTTATTTTCAAATTTGGAACATTATATACGGATCTGTTCATAAGTTTAATGATAAAAATAACTGATGATGGCATGAGCATTTGCCGAAACGTTTGAACAATAAANACAAAATAAGCATAGGAAATATATTTATGTTTTAAAATAGGTTATAGTGTATATGCAAGGGCAATATGTGCTAAGCCACCCTTCTAGTATTTCTTAATACGTATTAACCTAAATTTTTCACCTTAAATCCCAGTTGATAAATTCTTGCAATTTTTTGACATTTTAACAAACGCTTTGTTTTTTTTACACACAGCAGTTAAACAGCATCACCGCCACCCAAGATTACCAAGCCGAACACGAAGATGAGATAAGTGTGAAGCGTGGCGAGACACTGGATATTATCGCCACTAATGCCCAAGGTGCGTAGACACCGTTTTTCCCAAGATGTGGTCCTACTTTACTGTTACACTGTAACGTACATACTCGTATAACTAGATCTTTGTTTTATGTGGTAACTTATAGCTTGTCTGAGAATGCTTGGGATAGTATGTTGTACGGTCGACATTGGTGATTACAATTTCTTAACATTGTTTAACTTCAGTGGTTCCCAACCGGGGAGGAATTTGCTTTAATTTTACGTTTGGTAAATAGACATTTAAGCTATCGAAGATGACCTGTGCAGTTGATAAAAGACCCAATTTTGAATAGTCCTTTATCGTTTAGCATCTATTATGTAGTATATTAAGGGGGAATACAAATGTTTTGAATTGTTAAGGAGAGAATTCGTCGAAAAAGGTTCCACTGTTTTACTTTTTTGTACTATAATTTAGAAGGTTTTTGTTTTCCTTTGCTCAACTACGTGTCAGTTATTTTTGCATAACTTTGACTATTTTCCCACAGGCAAGTGTTTAGTGCACAGAGCAGCCGATGATACGTCACCGGCCGCCGAGGGTTGGCTACCAGGTCACGTGATCGGTAGACCGGTAGTGGTGGCGCCAAAGATCCGTTCCCGGTCGACGCCAAGATCGGTAAAGCGAGCAAGCGCCAAGAAATCCAACAGCGGTACTTTGTCGAGGTGAGTTTGCTGAACGAATATTGTTGACAATTATTACTGGTTACTTTATTCGAAATTTTGTGTTGTATCCTTCTTTGATGCATAAACACAAATTATCGTATTTGGGCATCTATTTACACTGTTTTCGTATTTTAGTTTACTAGACACCGATATGTCGTAACAAGCAATCGTTATAACTCTTTCGATATATATCATTTCGGTTTACCTTTACGTACTCATACAATAAAGCAGTGGTTCCCATCCTTTAGGTGTCTATTTGCAAAACACTTGTAAAAATTGAAATTTTTCCCTGGTTAAGATGCTCTATCTGTACAATCGTTTGCGCCAAAATGCACATTTTAGGCTCGACCCCACTGCATTGCTGTGTTAAATCGATTATTCAAATTCGGGCTAGACTTAACGTTTTGTGTTCGGGCTTGAATATGAACAGAACACGCTTGATTTGGGCCGCAATTTTAACTGTTTTTGGTCCTCATATGTTTTTTGTTTTAAAATTGGTTTTGGACCGGGTTTCGAGTTTCGGGTTCGGGTTTGCGGATTAAATCAACTTCCTGCATTTAGGCCTTTGTCACGAATGTTACGCAAGAGCAAAAGCACTGACAAATTGCTGGAGAATTCGGCAACCAACGACCAAAGCTGTTCACAAACTTTGCCGAATCGTGTAAATCATACAAGTATCACATCAAGTCTTGTCGCAAGATGAAACTAAAATGGTAGGTGTGAGAATTTCAACTTATTAATAATATAAAAAAGTTGTAATTTTACTTACTTACATATACAGTAACCTTGGGTAAACCGGATGTGTTTAATCTGGGCTTCGCCTAATTCGGACAAAAATTAAGGTACAAATGATTTGTAATGTGGTAAAGTTTTAACTAATCGACTTCTGTTAATCCGAACAAATTGTTTGGTCAAAACGCGTCCATATTAACAGAGGTTTACTGTATATGCATACAAGTGCTTTTTCAAATAGTGTTTGCAATAAAAATGATGTTTATTTGTAAATATTCAATTTTGCCAGGTATAATGAACAAGAGCCGCAAAAATGTAGTACCGCTCGGCCGCCAGGAGGCGCTAGCGACTTCATCACGTGTTCCGTCCGGAAGAAAACTTTATTTTTTATCATTTTCCTCTCCGTCGTGTGTCATTCTCCTTTTTTCCCATCTCTGTGGTCTCCCTTTGTTTTCGTGTTGTTCGCTGCGCCACCTAACGCCCAAACGCGCGCTCCAGAATCATCCACTGTGCGGCGCCATTGCCTGACGTAACACTCAACGATGTTACCTGACTGTCTGTGAACAACTACCGTTTCAAACTGTACTGAAAATGATTGCGCCATATTTTAACGCTATTTTATGTACAACACCAAATCCTGGACCATACTTTAATGCAGGCCTTTATGCTTGTCAGACAAAATGGGTTTGTATTCTATCTTTGTGCAGCATACCCGAAAAAGCAACAATCTTGCAATTTTGACCTATTTCAAATCAACTCAACCACGCATGATTGCACAAAGTGATCTTGGAACCATCTTCAGGTTTGCATGTGAACTAAGCTACTGAATTTTATTTTACACCTTGCAGTAAGATAGATCCAAGATTTTTGTTGTCCTGATCGACTGCCTGTGCTGATGGAAACTTCGCAAAGCAACACACTTTCACAATTACCTCACATGTTGCTCTGTCTTATGCTCTTCCCACTTTTACGCAACTTTTTATGTTTCAGTGTTTTCTATTTCTTATAAAACTGGATTAAACATCTTTGGATTGGAATAGAACATGAAATTTCATGTGCACTGAAGTAGAAAATATCATAAACATATTTAAACTATTTGTGGCATAGCAACTTCTTGGTTTGTTTTGGGCTGATGTGTTTAATTCTGACAGCCACATGTTCATGTCCGAGCATTTTTAGCCATTGTCAGATAAGCTGGTGTTGTCTTAAACCCGTGGGCGCTATTGTCAAATGGTGCTTCGCCTCACGTTGTGTTTTAAACCTATTCAGCGTATTTTCAAACGTGAAATATTGTTCTGTAACTGTCACCGTATTACAAAATTTTTTGTGATTCAAGTATTTTAGACACTGCACCCTTTTTAGCCAACTTTGCCCATTTAAAGTCCCAAAGTATTTGAGGCATCTAATTACTGTTAGTTTTTGCCACATTCAGTATGACGGTGTATGTTGCCACTTTTTCTAGGGTAAACGCCCTGTTCTGAAGTGACTGAGTTCTCATTTGTTTGTACTTTTCTTAAACAATAAACTTTATGTACCAAATATCAAATGGAGAATTTCATGCTTGTGTTATTACCAGGGCATAAACTATCCCTTTCAAATTATAAAATCATGTTTTATTTTCTGCAAAGATGTGCTGAAGCATAGGTTTTGGGGCAAAATTGACATACTTTAGTCAAGCTGTAGGTAAGTTAAAGGAAATTTAGGGATAATTTTTTATCTTTGAAATTAGCTAGGTGAGAAAAATGATTAAAAACTCAAAATTTTTGTTCTCTATCAACCTAACTTTTATTGTCAGCAAAAAAACAACAAAATTAATAAACGGAGCATTCATAACCATTTAACAAATCAGAACCTGTGTTAAAAAAGCCTTCTGTAACAATCTGTCCATGCGCAATGGCACAAAATAATGCAAATACAACTGGACGTAACAGAATCAAAAATAAAATATGAGTAGTGAAATTGCGTGGAAGACAGTTTATCCCCCCCCCCAATTAATAAACGGAGCATTCATAACCATTTAACAAATCAGAACCTGTGGTAAAAAAGCCTTCTGTAACAATCTGTCCATGCGCAATGGTACAAAATAATGCAAATACAACTGGACGTAACAGTATCAAAAATAAAATGTGAGTAGTGAAATTGCGTGGAAGACAGTTTACGAAAGTTTGGGGCACTCTGGACTGAGGAAATTTCTGGGCATAACCATTCCTCCTTGCTTGTCCCTGTAAAAATGAGTAATGAATTGATAACACATTCGTTTAAGGAGACAGCATTGACCAATGTGAAGACTAGTTTGATTAGTTACATATTCCATTGTTTGGCTTGTTAAATCCCAAACTTTATCATAAGCAGAAAAAAAAACAGTTCAGTTTATCCAACAAAAAAGCTGGTGAAGGGCATGAAATCTTATTACATAACATTAGTCGTACCCCCCAAAAAAATTTCAACTTCTTAGCAACAATATGTGTATAATTGTTTTGGGTCATGACTAACTTTTAAATTATTATTGTCAGCCTCTAGAGATGAGCTAGTATACTGGTGGCTATTTCGATAAAAAGGTTGAACACCACTGGCTTGAAGTACAAAAAATTGTTCAATGTGTGATAGCCACGGTCTCATTTAAGTCCGCACAATCATGGTTTAAAACACATAATCATTGACTTACACATCTTCTTGGAGGTGATTGATTGCTCCATCAATCTGTGCCTGAGATATTTCCCCACTTAAACTTGCTAGGTACTGATAAAGCTGCTTGAATGTGTCAAATGGAATCCTGCACGCCCCTCCATCAGGGTCCAATGTGAGTATTTGACAAATGATTCTCATAGCTTCAGTAATGTTCTGTGCAAAAAAAATAATTCTAGTTGGCTTAACAATTGTGATACTGACGAACTTTGAAATGGTATGAATGGATATATAAATGCTTTGGTTGTTAAAGATTTGTATAACAGGAAACCCCAGTAGTACTATGGAACTTAGTTTGGGTAAAACAAGTCAGGAAGTTACAGCCTAATGCAGTGGTTCTCAATCTTTTTTGGATCACGTACCACCTGACAACTTTTTTTAACGTTGCAACCACCTAAAGTCCTAAACCTTGTTTGAATCGACAGAGCGAGAAATATGCCCATTTTCTTAACCTGGTTAGCGCATTTAGCAATTTCAAAGAATGTCTTAAACACGAGTTCCGCCCAAACCAGGGCTGATCAGTTGGGTCAGTTGAGTTGCAATTTTGGATCGAACTTGAATTAGGTATCACAGAAAGCTACTCGCGTACCACCTGAAAAGTTCTGGTGGTACGCATACCAAAGTTTGAGAACCACTGGCCTAATGAATCTGGAAAACAAACCAATAATGGCATTTTTGAAAAGGCAACAACTACATTAATTTAAAGCTTTTATGAAAGCGCATGTCCAAAGTTGAGTGTTTACAAAGTTTATATGATTACATTCTATTTAGGTTTTCTGTAGGTTTATATTATTGTCGTAAAAATTGGCTGTAAGCGTATCTTGGATTTTATTTACATGTACAAAGACTATTTGTTTGTGGCTTCAAATCGTTTACATATTTTTACATATAAAAATCATAAAGGGGTATAATACATGCAACTGACTATCTCTTACCCCACCACCCAAATGGCTGCAGGAAACAGCAAAAAACTTGATGAATTCCACTTCATCTGGAAAACTCCCAGCTTGACAAATCTCACTTAGTTGTTGCTTTGGCAAACCAAGTTCAGCCCATTTCTTCTGCAGCAAACCAAGGGTTACAACGGTTTTTTCTTTCAATTGCTGATGCATAACATCAAGCAGCCCTGGTGTCAATCCTGTAGCTCCTGGTTCTAGGCGTCGTTTTACTGGGAGCGGTTCTCCATTGGAAAGTGCTGAGAAGTACCTAAAAATAGCAGCTATTGTTTAATACCAGTGCTTCTTATACAAGTTCGCAAATCCAAGTTTGTCTTAGGTTTAACCACCTAATGCAGTGGTTCTTAACCATAGAGAAGGAATTTTAAAACTTAAAGGGAGGAATTTGCTTTAATTTTTACATGTGGTTTGCAATAAGATACTTAAGCTCTGGGAATAACCTGATAAAATATATACTCAATTTTAAATATTCTTTGTATGGTTTAGCATCTACCGTGTAGTATTTTACACAGGAATGAAAATATTTTGAATTGTTAAGGGACAAATTTTTCAAAATATTGGCAACCACTGACCTAATGCCATGCGAAATGGTTTAATCTCTGTACTGTTTACAAAAAGTACTAATTTTATTCCTGTATATTGTCTGATATTTAAAAGGTTACAAATGTTACAGTAAAAAAACAAGTTTATATTTAAGACACAAATGCCACAATTTTTTGTCACAGTTTTTAAACTTACGCAGCAGACCATGCAAGAACATCCTGTGGTTGTGTTCGAATAGCTGCCTTGGTAAATTGCTTCAAAATGTCAGGCAGTTCAGGGGGTATGTTAATTTGCTGAGCACAGTACATGGTTTCTGGGGGAGCCATGTTTTATTGCAGCTCTTTTTTTAATCTATTGCTATTATTTTCAATTTATACCTAATATCTGAGACACGAGTTAAGAAAAATCAAGATAATTGCATTACAGTCATATGCTCCGATGATGCTTTATATGGAGAAATGTATTACTGGTTAAGAAAATCTACAATTTAATTGCAAAAGCTCAGTAAATGAATCACCAATAAAAGTGCATTTGTCTCCATCTAAACCAGTAGGTTTTACAAAAAAAGATGCAGAAAGACATACTATTAAATAACAATTGCAAAACTGATGAGAAACATCATTTTTATTTCTTCAGATGTAACATATTGTCTTCAAACACCCTAAAAAAGTTAAAATTATGCTTTGTTTTATAAAAACCTAGGATAGGACTTTGTTGAGAAATGATATCTGTATATGTGCAATTTAAATGTTATTTATAGTTTAAAAAGCTCGACAATAACATAAATTTACAAAACTCAAACATGTTTCACTAACTAATTTATTCTGTTACAACCTTCTTAATTAAACATGTTACACATTCGACAAAAAAAATGCAAAAAAACGTCACGCATCAGGACAAAACAAACCTAGGCTCTATCAAAAACTGTCTATCAATGCAAAGTTAATATTTTCTAAATACTTATTCGCCAAAAAATACTCAACAATTAACACTGCAATCAGTTAAACGAGAAAGTATCGAATGACACGAAACGCATTGAAGCATGACAATTATAAATTTGGTAACCAAGTAACCATGAAAGGTGGCAAATACACAATAAACAGGTCAAAAGTGCGTTCGGCAGTGACCATTTTAAATCTGTTTCAAAAACCACGTGATACAAACGCTAATTATACAATGCAAACATAAAAAAAAACTAAACACACATGCAACCGGACAATTCCAAAATATGGTCACGCCA
>QLIY01000400.1:62179-137940 GCA_003260075.1 Phallusia mammillata | reverse complement strand
TCAATTAGGATTTACACGGCCAAGGTTCCCTCACGGACTTCATTTCTTCAAGATGTGTAAGTTCGTGTAAGAACTTTTCTTTTACTAAGTAAAACTTGTTTCAGGTAAGCAACAACCTTTTTCGCTATTAACCATACATTAGGGGGGGGGGACCTCACGGACTTCATTTCTTTAAGATGTGTAAGTTCCTGTAAGAACTTTTCTTTTACTAAGTGAGACTTGTTTCAGGTAAGCAACAACCTTTTTCGCTATTAACCATACATTAGCACAAGGACACAGTATTTCTATAGTTTCTATACCTTATATCCTGTATATGCGACATATCTACAAATATATTAAAACATTACTATAATATACTATCCAACTACGAACTTTACATAAGCACATATACTATCTTTCATTTCTCAACAAACCTACTACAAACTGTGGGTAATGCGATCTATCACCAGACTAACGAGACAGCTACTTCTTCACTCCCGCTACAAAGTTTCAAGACAAAAATCCGGCGCTTCACTGCCATGGAATAGCCTCCTGTTGTGCTGAAGCTTTGGTGCCTATTGTTCGCTCACTATTGAATTATGACCTCCTTTTACTATCAACCAATCAGAGCGTTGTCTTAACTTGAACGTTGTTGGCGCGCTTACTTCTCAACGATTGAACAGCGCAGTGGCATTGCGAGTGCGAATTAATGCTATCACAATTTTACTGGATTTGTTAATTGGAACCGTTTGTCCGCTTCCCTTGTTTAAAAAATTTCATGACATGTGTTTAGCATTTGCCGAAATTCAAATACTGACTGTATGTAGCGACGTTTCACAAACGCGACGCTGCCACAAACATCTTGACGTTGGAATATTTTTTGTGATGATTAAATTTAACAAATGAATGTTGCTAATTTAAATGTTAATGTCGTTTGAGTATGCGTGGTATTCCCCACGTTTAAAGGGTGTGAAATTCCACGTTGAAAAAATCATGTATTTTTGTGCCAGAGGGTGGAAATGTCCACCTTAACCACCACACGGTGGAATATTCTACTCTATGTGTTGGGGTGGAGTGGCTTTCTCCACCCTTTCAGTATCAATGGGTGGAAATTTCCACGCTTCAAACCTCACGATGTTGGTGTTGGTGGAAAATTCCACGCTTAGGAGTTTTATTTCCACCTTTTTTCAAAATATGGTGGAAATTACCACCATTTTTAACAAATTTCCACCCTGAGGTGGATTATTACAACCTCTAAATTTTACAGTGTGCTATTTGAACAGCAACCTGGCACGAAAGCAAACAGAAAAAGGCGAGTTTTGACAATAGAAGTCATAATGTTTGGATAGGCAGCAACAAAGAAGTTATTTGCTGAAGTGACAAATTTTGTTTTAAAATGTCTTGACAAGAAAAGCTTTGGGACACGAGTATAATGAGTGATATTGCAACAGGAGATCGCAATCACACATGACATAATGTATTATATTTTTGAAAGTAAAGGCAATACCTAAAGCAAGGGGCGGTAAACAATGGCCCGCGTGAAGCTTTTGAGCGGCCCGCGACCGCTAAAAGATCGTATTTTATTCTTTCATCGGCCAAATGGAGTTTATGTGTTGTTCCTATTACATACCTTTAGAGTTTTTGAACTAAAGGATAATAGTCCTAACTAAGAATAAGCATTGTTACGTACAAAGACAAAATTATTGTGCGCGTGCTAGTCGTTGGACTGTGCAGTAAATGTGGTTGGGCCTGACTGTTAGTAACCTAACTAAACCTTTCCAAGGTTAAAGCTTTAGCAAGCAAAGTACTGTAGTTCATTTGACAGTTGTACACATTCACATTGAGCAAATATTTAAAGTTGAGTTGCCTACACTCTTATGTTATTGTATAGACAACGTTGCGGCCCGCACCCAAAATATCATTACTTCTCTGCCCGCGCATGCAAAAAGGTTGTCAACCTTTGGCCTAAAGTAACCGCGCTTATTACGTCAGCCGCAAGCACCGTACACGAGCTTCGTGGACTTTAATCAGATTCTGCGCCAAGGAATTGTGTTCAACACACCGAAATACACGAAAACTTAATGGCATAGATAAAATCGACGTGGTAAAAAACGTTGTTGACTGCAAGATTTCCAATGCGCAGAGTATTTGTGCAAACGCGTTGTGACAAATAGACAAGCATTGTGAGAAAATATTGCACAAGTGTTATTGCGACAGTGGTCGATTGCAGTGAATCTGCGTTTGCAGTCAAAGATCTACAGTTGTTATTGGTCATGTCAGATAATTTTGACATCATACGCCCCAAAAGGAAGGGTGCGATTAAATTCAGTTTACAATTTCCTATTATCGGTTATTCCATATGTCTTTTGACGTCATTTGACTGTAATCCTATGCCCGTGAAAACGTCAACCGACGTCTTGCAGAGATCAGGACAACCTAATTCCACGAATGACGAAACAGCTACACAAGATAGCGTTATGCCGACAGTATGACAGGTATCCAAACTTTGAACAACAAAATCATTACAGCGCACTTAAACCGCTGGGTGGTCGGACTTCTCGGAAGTCTCATATAAGCTATTGCCCAGGTTGCGTCATGGTTTGTGAATCTAGGCCACCGCTGTTAAGGCGATTGACGGAGAAATGGGTACTTGAAATGTAGTGAACAACTGAATTCGTCCGGTCCGCCAAAATTGTACCAACACGTCGCAAGAAAAATATTCGGTTGCGCAATGATCAGCGGCGATTAAAAGCATTGAAAAAAGAACAAGGTTTTTAAAGAACCGGGTTTTTAAAGAACCGGGTTTTTAAAGAACCTTTTGGTGCCATATAGTGACTCAGAAATAAAGAAGAATGTTTGCCTTTTTCGCGTCAGGCTATAAATGGCAGTCGCAAGTTGGATCGGACTGAAACAAGTGGCTTGCGTCACATAAAGTTTTGGAAGTAAAACGTTCGGGTGAACACCTGACATTGGTAAAGAATAGTTATGGTGATGTACAGAGTGTGTTTCGGTGAATGTGATCGCGTGTTTACATATATGCATCCGCCGCTACACGTTCTCACGTCTGCGCACAGCACGTTTCCGTGTATAGCCCGAAAAACATATTAAGAAGCGCGTTTTCTCAACAACTTTCGCAGTCAAGGCAGAGTATGACAAAGCGAGCTCCTGATTATTCAGAAAGTAAACGCAGTTTTTTATGTTTTTTAGAATAGTTGTAATGAACAGGAAAATTTGACAATTTCGTGGACGTTAATAGCAACAAGAAATACAATGACAAAGCTCTCAAAAAATGTTCGACAGCTGAATTTTTCGACAACAAAAGCAGTCATGCTGCTCTTGGCACTGACGATATACGCCGGAGTTGCTTCCGCGGTCCCGACACCTGCCACAAACCTCGCCAGGTAATGCAGCTGTACCTTAATATACTGGGTTGGTGATAAACATGTATTATGTGTATTAAAGTGTATTAAAGTGTATTAAAGCAAACCAGGACAACAGTAAACACAGAAGAAAAGAAGAACAGTTATTGCTTAAAGCAGAATCATATTCTTTTACAACAAAAATGATAAAAAGATAGACATTTTTAGTAGCGCGAAATTCTGCATCTAAATTAAATTTTAATTTATTTTTGTAGAAACCATAATGAAGAGACAAAAGAAGACAACGGAAAAGTTCAAGACAGTAGCGTGATTTATCCAGTAATAAACAAGCTTTTCGAGGCCGGCTCACGGCGGTCGGAAACAAACCAAGATAAGCCTACACCACTGGTACGAAGAACCCGAACATCAAGACATCGGCGGTCAAGGTAATACGCGATTAAAACCTAAATCTCCAGCACAAAATAGCATTGATAACATGTTACGAAGCAGCTTAAAATTTTTGTTTGCCAAGTTTGCAAATCTGCAAATTATTGTCCTTGCAGGCGAACGAAATCACCATCTCTTTCATTCAGAGATATAGGACAGATGAAAAGGTAAGATATTATTTGTGTTCTGTGTTTATTTGTTCACGTGCTTTCCACCTTGTTTACCAAAGTGTAATATATTTGCAGGAAATGCAGCCGCCTCTACGCACTTCCTTTAACGCCGGGCCAATCTGCAATAGATACTTTTCTGCGCAACAAGGACTGGTTTTGCAGAATTTGTCCAATGATGTTTGGTAAAAAGAGGCGTTGCTAGTGCTACTTTGAGCAGAATGGAGCTCTTCCCCGAGTCCGCTACGCCACCTAACGCATCGATAAGTTATTTTATTTATTTTGTTCGACTTTGGCTCTGTACAAAATGCTTCAAGTCCGGCAGTGAATTGCCGCCCCTTGAATTTTGTTGCTTGTTCTCGCCATCATGTGCACTGTGTTATTGCATTAAATGCCCTGAGATTTTGCTTTCACGGTTACCCGCCCTGCTGCTAATATACCCGCATTGAAGTGTTACTGTTCACATCAGCGTAGTTGTATTAAGTCTATTTAAAAGTATTTATAGACGTTGCCAATATTTTTGTACGCATTGGCGTTGTGTTGTGAGCCTTCATTGTCGGAATCCCACTATCAACAAGGGTGAAATCGGCATTAGCCTGGTTACGAACCCCATTGCCAGTTAATGTGTTTGTTTTGCCATTTCATCATTTGCACGTAATACGTTGTGGTTTTTCATCAATAAAAAACATGGTTTCGAAGAATTGCGCCTTTTAGCAGTGGCAGACTTGAAAACCAAAGCCCGGCAACTAGCTATGAACTAAGCGACACCGCGGGATGCTTAGTCAGCTTTGACAAGCTGCGTCTTTTGAAAACGAACAATGAAGCAGCTAAACTTTAAAATTTAAAGCATATACCGATAAGTGCATATATTTTGATCAAAAGCGTATGCTACGTAAACGCAAAGTAGTAAAATTGGTTAAAAATAAGGCAATTTTGCTAACAAACTTTTACATGATACTTCACACCCAAGAGTAAAAAGCAACGTACCTGGTTATTTTGAATTAAAATAGTTGCAATGACTTGAGATTTCACAAGATTTGTTTACGCAGCGACCACCAACACATAGTGCAGTTAAATAGTTTCAAACTATATCAGCCAGCAATTTACACAGTTGTGGGAAATCACTTACACCACAGTTTAACAAATCCACAGAGACAACATCTCTTCGCACGCGAAACATACCTGTTTACCATGCAAACAATACTGCTGCATGACTAAGCAAGTTATATTAGCGGCAACATTCGAAATATTCCCAATGACCTTGACTTGTAGCGGTGATAAAAGCTATTTGTTTCGTCATATTTCGAACAAAGTCATCGCACATTTAAGTCAGACATAAGACAGAGCACAGAGATCAAACATTTTCACAAACAAGGTTTCAACACTTTTTGTGTTAAAATGGCAGCAACTGTGGCGATAAACACAGGACTTGGGCAGTAAGCAAATGATGCATAAAAATACTATACTGAATTAAAGACAACACAAGATCTTAATTGGTTTAAAGGTTACTGCAGACAAATAACCCCAAGTAACCTGCTCAAAAATATGTTTATTTAAAAACGTTAGCAAATTCGAATCATGGGACAAAGTAGGTTGTTTGCCTACCTACAGTAGTAACAGTCTCTCGCCGATAATAATTGGTGACTAATCTGTACATCGTTAACTGAGCACATGATGTGCAAATCGTACAAAGCAAATACAAAATACAATAAAAACACTTGTCAAACAATATTTTTTCGGTTTTCAATTTTATCTCACTTTCTTTTCAACTTAAGCCAAGTTTGTTTTAACGAGCTCTTACACGAGTGAAATTTTACAAATAAAACTTCCAATGGGATTTTTTCTCTTAATTAATGGGGGGGTTTTCTTACATTTTCTTCAATTGAATGTCATGTAGTTTGATTAAAAGATTAGACACAAAAACACGAACACATCTCTCATGATGATTGTTTAAAGTCAGGCGACGTGTTTACTGTTTGAACGAAACAGCCGCAACGTAAACTTAACATTTTACCCGCTGTCTTACAGCAATCAGCTTTACACGCTTAATTTCAGCTACCGACAAGAAAGTGTTGAATTTGCCAACCATAGTTGTATAACCAATAACACCTACTACCTGTATTTAGGAACGCTGATTTAACATTCTATAATTAACAGGTACACCATGTGAACATTAAAAAGTTGGCAAACAAGACCAGTTAACCAGCAGGCAGCTAGTATATTTCGCTTATATTCCGACAATTATGTGTAACCCAACCCAACTATGTGTTCAGATATTTATTTTGGCAAAACCACTTACGTAACATGGAGTTGCAAGTTTTGTTGAGAAAGAGTAAGTAAAAATCAAGGAGAGGATTTAAACTGTGGTTCCTAACCTTACTTTTGCACGCCCACCTAACATATTTGTCCGACACTTCACGCCCCTCTCAAACAGGCAAAAACACGACTGATTTTCTCTTAGGGGAGAAAAGTTCTCTTAGGGGAAAAACCAAGTTTCAAACACTTGAACAAATGGGATTACTAGAAGACTCACCGGCCTATGTTGAAAACAGATAAACAAAAAACTTTTCCTGTATGTGATTATTTAAAATGTGTGCTACGGCATAAGGTACATCGTAATATCCCGTTTCTTTTTACAACTCGTTTGTTATTTGCTCACAAACAATTCACTTCACTTGCAAAATACTGATCAAATATTTAACTATGGACTCAGGCCCCCAAAATGACCCCCACAAAATTAATAGACAATTCAAATTTTAAAAGTGAATTTAAAAGACTTTCGACTGAATTAAAATAAACTCTATCGCAATCGCATTCTATGTATAATAATGACGATATGATTAACCATCAAACAAATTGTGGTTATGTGTAGAGCTCATGGGCAGTGCTGCAGTAAAATAATGGTTGGACTACAGGCGCAACCTAGTGGCTTAAACTGAACGTGAAATCATAATCATCATAAATGAAAAGATATGGTCGCAACGACAAAATGTCAGCAGCAATGTTTTACCTGATTTGGCAGGGAAAAAACGAAACTAATTGGTAAAATCATAAAATACAAAACAAATCACGACGAATAGCGATAAAAAGCTGCTCCCAAACGCCTTTCTTCTGTAAGCAAAACTACTTTTACCCATTAAAACCATGTTTACAATCCTCACAAATAGTTTTCACTAAAAAATGTTTAATGACAATCTTGTAAAATGCCCTACAAACGCGAAAGGGCATTTTGATTTTGATTTTTCTAATGTTCGCTAAGTTTAGCTGATGCTCACTATACTCAAGTCCATGTTGCTGGTTTGGTATATATACAGCAACTTTTTCACAAGATCCATCGAAAAAGTTTTACCGGCATAAATGTTTTTTATCTGATTTGAGCAATTCACTTTAAAAGTTTAAATTGATTTCAGAATGTAAAAGGATTTGACGCAAGATACAAAATTTGAAAAGGTTTATACGTCATGGCGTGACAGTGCGTTTGCATAAATGTTATCGATGTTGTTAAATATAATTGCTGTTCAATATAATAAAGACGACATTTAAAATTTCCCGAAACATTTCTAATCCCCATTTAATGTTAAACGTAATTCATGCTGGGAAATTTTGCGTGCCCTGTACGCACTTTACGTAAAGTGCCGCAAACCATTATCTTCACGAAACACTAGATCCTGTGAACGTCATGCGTGCGAAAGAACAGGGGATATGTTTGGTTACAAAATGCCGACATTTAAAATTATCGGAAAAATTCTTTCATGCGGCGTTCATTTCTGTACTCGATCGCAGCAATTTTGCAATTTCGTGCTAACAACCACAGACGTGCATAATTTAACGTTTATTTTTGCGCCGGTAAATTTGTTTGAAACAGTTTTTGCCGTCATAGTTGAAATATTACGCCAATGTATACGCAATGCGGTGGAACCTTCTTTGTGAGCACATTTTACGCTGACATGCCTGTTACAATCCTAAACACGCGCCCAACGCATGTGGGCGAAGGAGAAACCACACAATATTCCAAGTCCTCGCACGTACGCAAACTCTTTTCGGGATGTGGTAATGTTCTACAGTTCAATGCGATCATATCTTGGTGTAAACAGCCATTGGCAAATTCTAGAATTATTCGTTTTATCGCAGAATCGCAACAAAATTCACTTTTTTGGTTTTTGAGAAAGTGTCGCTCATCTCATTAGCAGTGCACGTTGAGACAGTCGTGTTTATATATTATGATTCGAATGCGTGTGAAGTGGTGTGTCAGCGATTGTTGGTGTTTTCGGCCTTCGCCAAACACCCAAGGCTATTTGTTTGTAATGAGAACAGTCCCAAAGAAACCACATTTCGGGCATCACAAACACCTAGTCCGGGAGGGAACCCCTCCCTATTCAATCCACGCATGTAGGGAACAGATGCTAAGATTACAGGCATCTCATTTACCGATCAATGACGGCCTTCAAAACAAAGGAAGTTGGGTGTATGAAATCACTTCCCTGTTCAAATTTTAAATGAAATATAAATGTTAAAGTCGCGTAAGTACAAAGGCCTTCGTGAGAGAGGCCACAGTGTGCATAGCACCCCTTGAAGAGATCGATAGCCACCTTACCAGACGGTTGTTGGGTTGGAATTTCAAGAATTAAACTGTGTGAAAGTAAGGATAAATGTCGACCAGGAAACGGATCGGTTGAGTGGACAAATGTCAAAATCCCCCGCGCAGAACAAACATGGAATCATTTAAAGGGACCATGGCTTGGACGTAACGATCACAACAATATTCGATAGCGAATTCCACAGTTGATTAGAGCTGATTGGGCACGAACAAGCACGTTTAAATTTGTGTTAACCATGACCGTTCGGAATCAAGTCGTAGTATTACTTTGCATACACATCGCCGTCAACGGTATTGACAGCTCAAACGCGTCAGATCGGCCGATACTGGTAAGTTGTACTTGTTTTATCCGGAAATTAATCTACAACCGACGAAATCGAGGCAAACACCCACGCAAGCGCAGCTCGAAACTTACGAAGTTTAAATGTGTCTGTGACGTTATTTCACGTTTTAATCTCTTATCGCGTTTTACGATCGTAACGGAAAAGCGGTGTCAAAAAATACGTAGATGCTTTTTTTGATAAATTTTCCACAACATACAGGGAAATCAATTTCCTCGCAGTTTTACCTATTTTAAGAGTAATTTTAAATTACCCAAACCGTGTAGCAAAGTCAAACAAAAATTTTAAATTACTAATTAAGTTTTTGTTCAGGTTTCACGACTGATGCAGCACAGCGAAGACAAGGATCTGCGGTTGCATGACATTTCTTACGATGAATCACGAAAACGAGCGGCTACACGGTGAGCAATTGCAACAATTAACAAGTTGTTATCGATAACAGTAAATAACCAGAGACGATTATTAACACCAATTTGACGAAAAACAAAAGCTGACTCAAAGTCTAAAAACACTTACAACCGTTACAAGTAAAACCGCTCTAAAGAAGTCAAATGTGTTTACATGAAAGTTCTGGGAGAATAACTCTATTAAACTGTTTTCAACGTCGTGCTCATTGAGGTGTAGATCATTGACGTACGATATACACTAACGCGTCAATAATTTTAAACAACAAAATTTCGTGATATAGCAAAAAACAATACAAAAAACTTTTCTCTGCAAACTTATTTGGTTCAAAGATTTACCATGGTATAAAATTATATTTAGCTACAGATAATGTCACGTAAGTACAGACATATTTCTTCCTATTAAGCGCGACATCTGGAATTATATTTTTTGTAAAACAAAAGAACGAGATTCATTTATTTTCGTATTCTAGAGAAGAGGCTTCCGACGCAAGCATTGGCCCCGAACTTTTGGATCGTAAAACCAATGTACGAAAGCGGAGAGCTGAGATTGACGTAATCACCATGTTTCGGCGGATGCAAAACATGAACATGAAACATAATTTTATTATCGCGTTGCTCGAAAACATGATTGAAGGGGGCTATGTTGAGGTGAAAAATCCGAAAAAACTAAGAAGCGTAGCACCCGGTTTATGGAATTCTCTTGTGAGTGACGGTCTTATACTGCCCTAGCATAATCAACAAACATTCAACACCAATCTTTGCAATAAACTTTTACAATTGTAAGTCGGAAACACTGAGTGGCTTGGAATTTTTTTTTTTAAACTGCTTTTGTAACTGATCATTTCTTTTTATGTTGGCATTGTGAGATTGTATTTGTGACACGTTTTTAAAAAGCAATACACGCTTTTCGTACTGCCGTGGACAAGTGAGTATGCAAATGCTATTAAGGGTCAGTAACCCCATGTGCTAAAGGCGCTTTTTGTACTAAATGTCGCGAAGATCTTGTTGATCAACTTGCCATCTGCTAAATTGCGTGCGAAACGAGATAATATCAATTTTTGAATCGTGCGTGAAAACGAGGAAAATTTGTACAGATTAACAGATTTCGAGAACAGCAAATCGGACAAAAATAAATTGCTTCGGGAGCTTGTGGGCCACGGTAATGACCCCTTTAGAGTTATTTAAAGCAACTTGCGTAGGCCGGAAAGCGGTAATTTCAGTTGTTCGAAAACTGCGGTTATATAATATGGAGACTATTTACTTGGCAACGGTAACATTACCTACCTAGTTTTTATCTTAATATAGGATCCACATGAGTTTTTAGCTATTTGAGAACACGTCTGCAAATTTTCAGCCAGTGTTATCGAACCATGTGGTGCCTACCATGAGCAGGTGTTGCGAAATATTAGATCAATAAGAAATTAATTAATACCAATGGGGGGGGGGATTTAATTACAACGTTTTATTGGTATTGCGTCACATTGCCTACCATGCGCAGGTGTTGCGAAATATTAGATCAATAAGAAATTAATTAATACCAATATCATTAATCCTGACACCCAAAAAACTTCGTATAAATTTCTGCTTTGCAGTGTGAATAATTCAGCTCAGGTTATTGTTAAACAAGTGAGTTTTGTGTGAGCAGGAAGTACAAAACCAAAGTTTCTCAAAACAGCAAACAAATTTAAATTGTCAACCGTTTTATAAACCCAGATTTACACGACATTTGCGATCTTCAGTCTATCCTCATTACGGTGGGCGTCCAAATTCAAAGAAACTGTCCACGTGGCAGCTTGTTCGTGGAAACACGACTTGTACAAGCACGTAACGGCAGGTGTAAAAGTAGACTGCAATTCTTGTAAAAACACCACAGTTTAACCGCCGTGTTTACCTCAGTCAAGTAATGTTCCAAACATGTTAGTGCGGCAAACAAACATGTGGGAAACAAGCACACATTTTGTGACATTAAAAGAGGCTATCTTACGCTTCCTTTTGTCAAAAAACGCTTGACCACAATACTTTTTTATCCCTTTCCCAAACCGCAATCAATTTGGTAAAAAATTAAAGGTTGCAAGTTCCCTTAGTTAATTGACTTTTGACGTCACACCTGCGTCATTGGTAATATAATTGGATTAGGAGGACAAAGGTTGCTCTATCGTATCCGCTTTAAAGGTTTTACAACTTGGATATAGCTCGCTGCATCGGCACTTCTCAATCATAAACATAGATGCACAACAGAGAAAAACTAACAAAGACCGCCTTCAGTAAGATGTTTAATGTCAGTCTTAAAAGTTTACCGACACGCAGGAATCAATTTAACCTTAACTTATGAAGGACGTTGCAAGAAATGGGAGAAAGGTAAAAAGTGTGCTTAAAAATCTACTGAGACGCTTAAATGCGTCTATTTTACTTACGTAAGTACTCATGTATCCACGGTAGCCACGAAATTCTTGACCTCGTGCCCACCAATTAATACATAAAAAGCCCTTGTAACGGACAAAAACATATGCATATGCAAAGACACATTTACATTTATAAAAAGGGAGAATTCGGAATTGGTCTGAAATTATGGGGACGCTCACAACAAATTCAAAAACCTAAATTGGTATAATAGGGCATTGAAGTCGTTTGAGGATCCCAAAACCGGCAACGCTGATGACAATGACGACGGTAAAACTACCATTAAATCGAATTCCTATGCTCAACCACAACATAAACTACGCATAACTGCACACAGATAACACTCAGTCAATACTCAGAATCCTTTAGTAATCCGCTAAAGCTTCCGTCAAAATCGTGATGTGATTCTCCAGGATCGAGTCATCATTAAGTCATAGATTTGATTGCTTATCAACATAACAGGAACTTATAATACGCAGTGATGTGGAGAATTACCCAAATTTTATTACACATCGACACCTAAAATGGCAAGTTATACTATTGGAGGTTTCTGGTAGTATTTTAATACTTTTTTACGAACGACAAATGAAATAGTAAAACTATATCTGTCATGTGACTTTGGTTGTCGCCACACAAAGGAATATTAGATTTCCACGTGTTTAGCAACAGTAACTGATGTATATATTTAACAACGGTTGATTCTGTTTGGCCTATAGGGTTTTATACACAGGGTTTTTGATTATATTGATATTGAGAGTAGTAATCACCGGAAAACTGCTACTGTTGGGTTAATTTCATTTCAAACCAGACTTTCTTTTTTATGTATTTAATAAATCGGGAACAAAAAATACAGTCCAATTCACGGCCAAATAAAATTTTTGACTGTTTATATAAGTATATCATGTCTCATGTCATATTGCGAGCCTTACAGTGACCGAGTTTGTGATCCTCAAACCTAAGATCTCAATCATATGTGAAAAATATCTCGAACAGTTTAGATACCTACACAACACCAAATTCGGGAAGTCCCCTACTCAAAACACCGTAACGATCAGTATGACGTGTGTTTTGGAAAGGCGCGTGATCAAGAGATAACTTCAATCATGACCTGCAACTGACAGGAACCTGACAACGAGAGAGCCCCGCAAAGACACGACTTTCTGTGTGTTAAGTAATCAAACATTACCAAGCTAATGAGGAGAGATAACGGTCATCCTGTTTGGCGATTAAATCTAATGATACGTCACAGAAATCACGAGTGCCATACCGTGGATTCCATATGCCACCGGCGAACAATCAACATACGCCAAAACGTGGGAGAAAATATATAGTTTATCGATTTGGCGCGTAAAAAAATGTCCAACACAGCGCCGCCAAGTGCAGAGCTCCACGACAGATAATATACCACAAAGCTACACGTACGCAATTTATGTATACAGCACAAATAGTTTTTAACACAGTATTCCTGAAAAAAATTTTGCTGCCAGTGTAGATGTTTAAACTAGTGCTAGGTTTTAGGTAGTACATCTGTGCTTTACAATCATGCCATCTTTAATAACAACGACTGTGAAACCTGCCAAGTGTAAACTTTTAAGCAGACTATGATTACTAAATATGGCCTACATTCTGACCTAGTTATCAGGTTGTTTGTCAGCCCACAGGGTTCTTCGCACGCAACTCAGCTGCTATTATCAGCATTTTTGCTCGCACAATTCGTCACACAACCCTTAGCAAAACGACAAAGAACATTTTCTCCAGTTTTTTTGAGAACTTACGGACTCAATCCGATCGTAACACAAAAAAACTCTTGTCAAAGATAATCATCGTCCTTGAAGCAGTATTGGCCACGAAAATTCCAATGTGAGTCCAGTTTTAAGTTAGTGATAACGTCACTGAGCCACACGTTTTTGGTTCAGCGCGTAATTAGGCGTAAATTTTTTGACATGTTTTTAGCAGACTCGTGATGACGGAAAACTAAACAACATAAACGTACCTTGAGTCCCTTGTGATGAAACTTTGAAGTCTGTCCGAAATCACTTCCTGGATCTTTCGCTGATTCTGCAAAACAAGCGACACCTAACGAGTTTTTTTAATGAACCAACTTCTGGGTAGAAGCTGCAGCATGTTTACATGTAACCTATCAACAAACAGTTAAGCCTATTGCGGCCATACTTACGATTAAAATACCACAAGAAAATAAATATTTACATCAGGTTTGTCGTTCAGACTTGAAACAAAATAAATCGCACATGATATGCAAAAAAAAACTAGGAAAACGACGCCTCCTAAAAGCGATGTACATATTGTCAAACTGCAAACAAATAAGGCAAACTATTCACGGTTTTAAACAATGTGAGCAAAAAGTCAGAGCCAGCTTTTTTGCTCAGCAAACAAATAAATTATCACAGCATACATATAAGAGCTAGCCTGCAATCAAAGGCTGGTGGCAAAGCATAGGCTACACATACACAAACAAAATGTAAACTTTCCAATTTCTACAATATTGGATGGTTTGCACTGCAACAAAGATGCAAAACAATATTTTACCTCAAAAACACACTGTCCATCACGTAAGTTGTGATCCTAAATCCAAGTTTCTGACTTTGTATTCATTCACACACTGTTCTAATTACGACTGTGTAACCTGACATGGTTTTTAAACGACCTTAAGCCCCAAGCAATAAAGACTCTTTGCCTCTTAAATACCAAGATAATTACAATTTCAAACGCGGGGCGATTCAAAGCTTGCGGCCAGGAGCGGAACAGGCAAAAGTCTTGTTCAAACCACAAAACCATGTCACCCAACATATATTTTAGTTTTCCGCAATATGTTGTCGTGGCTGCTGCCTAAAGATATCATTTTAAAGTGTTGCTAAAAACACCATGCGCATTTTTTGGACAAGTTTTAACCAGCTATTTCTTGTTTCGTTTCTTATTTTAAGGCACATTAGATACACAAAGGCCAATTTGGACAGGCTTATTGTCGTGCTTGTCACGTCACACCCACGCCATTGTCAGTCAAAACTATTCCTGCTACTGGTGTAAAGCCTTGGACAGATTTATCTTGTTTTAATCTTGCATACGGTCGACCTATTACTTTTTTTCATCATGACTTTGCCTTAACGGTTAGTAAGTTTTCCCAATAAACTTCTTTTTTTTAAACAACTTTAAGCAGAGCTGGAAAAAAAATTCAGCCATTAAGTTTTTGTTTCCGTAATGATTAATATCTTCAAAAATAAAAGTCGTATTTCGACTAACTGAGCAATACAAATAGGTGTTCAAAACCTTTGGAGGCAACATCCGCCTTTTCTGAAAGCATAAAATAGTTGCAGCGTAAACGGGCCAAATAGTTTGCAAATAATGTTTTTAGCCAACAAGGAAAAACTATAAACAACGCAACCCGCATTACAAAAACGGAAAATCCAACTTGGAAACTAACACATTACCGATTGCGATCAGAAAAACAATCCTACTGTTCAGATGGTATCTATAAATTTATTTTAAAGCAGTCAACGTCTTAAATTAACAAACACTCCAACACTTATGTAAACGGCTAATTCTGACAAAAAAGTTGTCTGCAAAACGTTCTACGACTTCCGTCACGGTTCACAGCTTTAAAATTTTTATTTTCTTAAGGGGCGGATATTTTGGCTATTTTTAACATTTGCAAAATTACAATGTTGACACTTGACAAACACAAATCGTTGCAAGATTTAATTTTAGGCTGACATTTATTTATTGTTTAGTTTAAAGAACTTGCAAATATTATCCGCCTAAAACAGCACCTCATAAAAGGGACTGTATGTATTTTTAACCAATGTGTACAGCAGAAATAGTTTCTTTTTTGGTTTTAGTTTGGATTGTAGTTGAAAAGAATCATGCCACCACCTGTTGTAACTGGAATAGCACCCAAAGAGGGTTCACCTGGAACTAGAGTAACTATTCGAGGAGAGAACCTTGGCAATAACCAAAATGATATTATAGGTAAGAAGTCTTGACATAAAACAATGTTGTTTAGAATACAAAAGTTTTCCTGAAGCTGGTGATTTTGACTTGTACAAAACTTCTTGCACAAAAAAAATTACAGCTAAACTATAAACCTTAATCCATAAACAGGATTTCATATTTATCCTTTTTGACCAAATGAAGGAATTTAGATATAATCTAATGCAGGTGTTGCCATCTGTGGAAGAAACTGTTCAATGACAGTTGAATGGGTGTCAACCTCAAAATTGATTTGTCGCTCTTCCACTGGGGTGGGAAAAGGTGATATTGTTGTCATCACAAGAAGTGGTGGCACCGGGACATGTACTGTACATTTTACTGGACTAAAACCCAAAAGAGTTGGTAAGCATTCCTGACAAATAGTCAAAACATAGTAAAACATTGAAAATAAATATTATGGTAAAGGTCCCCTTGAAAGTTCCCCAGTATGGGTAGATGAGACTGAATATGTTGATCAGAGATTGGATCGGACACAGAAAACTGCTACGCTGTCTCTTAGGACTGACCCACTCGGTTTGAACTCTGAGGACTTGGGGTATTTATTTATTTATTTGTGCTGACAGAAATAACGGCCAAAATGAACGTAAAAAGTGGAAAAAAATGTTGGTGATGGGTTTGCTTTTGCTTGTAACTGCAGATTTCCGTCCCTATGAGTTTCTATGTATTTTACAGAAATAAAACACAAGCCCACATGCAGTTGGCTGAAATGTTTGTGAAAGGGAGCCCTGATCCAACAGATGAAAACTTCGTGCCATCGTGGTTTTTGCTTGAACGTCATAAGAATACGCCCTTCAACAAACTAAAGGTAAAAATACCAAATAACATACATATATAATTCTAAGTGTTAAACTGTTGGACGATTTTAGGATGGTCATGCATACATGAAGAGAAAAGCAAACCGAAACACCAACAATGCTCCGCTAAATCATGTTAAAGACAGCTTACCAGTCTTTTTTGAAGTGCATGAAACCCTTTCAAGTATGTCATCAGTACTGAAACATGTGGTTACTGTGTACAAATATTTTAACTGTCAGCATTTATTTAATTACAGACATTCATCACAAAATGTTGAAGGACGACATTGGTGGTAGTAATGGGAATATTACAGATAAACTGGAAGCTACATTAAATGGTTGGTGGTTGTTTTTTGTTTAGCATAACAGTGTAGAAATTAATGGGTTATTTTACCAGAGGCTAGTGAAAAAGCGAGTGAACTGTTTGATACTGTTCTGCAATCCAAAGACCGTGCTGATTCGATTAGAAATACTCTGAATGTTCTTCAGCGATTTAAGGTAATGGTTAAAATAACATTGCATAATTTGTTATAACCATAAAATTGATTTTGCAGTTTCTGTTCAACCTGCCATTGAGCATTGAAAGGAACATACAAAAAGGAGATTATGGGGTTGTTATAAATGACTACGAGAAAGCAAAATCATTATTTTCTGACACAGATGTTGGGGTTTTTAAAAGAGGTAAAGTACCTATAAACCTTACATATGCATCAACAAAATTTTAGCTCTTCGGGCAGTTTTTTGTTTCACATATTAAAATAAAAACTGCCGAAAGAGCTAATGTTTTGTTGATACATTATGCCTGGCAGCAACAGTATACTTACATATGCATGTGAACATTTCAGTCTGTTTTTATATGTGACTGTTGTCTCCATCTTTCAGAGTCTCTAGTAACTCGTGATTTATAATATACTACACACAGTTAATATGTAAACAATTCAGTTCTAAGTTTAATCCATGGTTTGCAGTTTACAATGACCCTCCAATGCGACCCACGAACACTCAACAAAATTGTAGAATTTTGTCAGATTTTTATCTAATTATAATACATTTTTTCCACTTTTCATAGTGAAAGCTATGATTTAAACAGACATTTACAGAAATTTAATTTATAAACAAAAATTCATATGTTATGAACAGGAACGATAGTAATTAAACCGTTCCTCAAGGCGTTAAGTTTCAGTTAAAGGCGTACAACCTGCAGCCGTACGGCCACATGTGAACTTACATTTTCATTAAAATACTCAAATGTTCTAAGTTTAGCCCATGATTTTCAGTTTACAATGAAGTGGAAAATCGCATTGAGAATTTCCGGGTCCAGCTTAAACAAGAAGTGCAAGAACTTCCTGCTCCACTTACAAAACAAAAAATGTTGATTCGATATCTCCTCGGACTTGGCGATGTAGGAGATCCTGCCTGGGAATGTCTCGTCCATCAGCATGGATGGATTCAAGAGACCATGTTAAAATGCAAGGACATATATCTTGAACAAGGTATTATTTTCTGTGTTTTGCAGAACAGTACTGCGGGGGGGGGGGGGGGGGGGGGGGGGGGGGGCTTGGCGATGTAGGAGATCCTGCCTGGGAATGTCTCGTGCATCAGCATGGATGGATTCAAGAGACCATGTTAAAATGCAAGGACAAATATCTTGAACAAGGTATTATTTTCTGTGTTTTGCAGAACAGTACTGCCTTTATGATTTAGTGTTATTAGCCCTTGTATTTTATTGACACCGGCATCTTGTGATTACAAGTAGACTAAATTTATCTACTTCTCACAGCTTCAAAATGTGCCAACGAAAATGATGAACAAGGAAAGGTTCAAGTTTGTGAACAATATCTTCAGGTATTATAAATTTCTAATAGATTCACAAAATATTGGAAAACTGTACTTTATCTATTGAAATGTGTAAAAAAGTTTGTTAAAGAATCTTAAAACCTTGTAAAATCCCAGGAGGCTAAGTTCAGGCATATTTTACAGATGGACTTTTAGTGAAATAACGATGTATGACATGTATGACACTTGAACTTATTACTAAGTAATATGTCCTAAAATTAACAACTCTCTTGTTTTTGCAGGAGCTTACAAACATTGCAGTGAGCCAAATTCCTGAGCACTGGCATTTATGGAAACATTACTCGACGGGAGTTATCCTGAGTGAGACTGGTGAAAAGTCGTCAGATGTGGAAAAGCTAAAGGAAGCAGCATCAAAGAATTACAAACAAATGAAGGTTGGGTTCAATTTTGTAGGTGCATAGAATTTCTGCAAATTCTATGCAAGTGGTTTGTCATTTCTGCCACCTATTCCATAAGATATCACTTTAGCACACAATATTGCCTGAATAGTAAAATGCTTGAAAACAGGAATGCAGTTTAAAACCCTATATATTTCTCAGAACTAATGTGACAAATAGAATAAACTGCACATTTATTCAGCCTTGTTTTTGTTGTGCAAGTGGTTTGTCATTTGCATGCATATGCCAAAGGATGTGTACTTAGTACACAATATTGCCTAAGGAAAAAATGCTTGTAACCAAGATTGAGGTCAAAACTTTATTTTCCCTGAAGTAACAAGCACGATATTAAACAAGTTTATAGAGCTCTTCTGGCAAATGTATTAAACAGCCTTGTTTTTGTTGCTTTTCACAATGACTGTTGCCACAGATGGTGATGTAACATCCTCTTATGATGCAGAGTTTGCTCCGGGACACAGTGATCCTGTTTGTGAACTTGCTCCGAGCTGCATTCCTCCCAGCAACGCTCCATGTAGAGGAAGAAGACGAAGAGGACATCAACGAAAGAGAATCGTACGGAGTCTGGCCAGGAGAAATCCCTCTACCTGCTACAGTTCTATCTGATTGTGTCAGATCTGTGAGGTGAGTTTCAACCAAAAACTTTTAATTTAGTTTTAACATAAGCCCATTTCGCAAGCTTTTCTAACTTTACTGTTGATTGTAATAATTTAAGTTTCAGGTACATCAGCTCTTGTAAAATAGTTTGTGTTTTAATTCTGATTTGGTTGTTTTGATTCCCAAAGAAAAATCGTTACCCAATACAGCTAGCCGTAAGAGGCCAAGCTATAATTCAGGTCACTGACCCCGTAACAAAAACAATAAGTTTTTTGTATATACTGTCAATATATATTTTTACACTCCAGAGTTTTTTGTTTTTGTTTTAACAGACAAGCACTTAGTGAACTGTCCCAGTTGAGTTTGCCTCACGGAACTTTACAATCTCTTAAAGATGTTATTCATGACATGCGAGTGTTATCACTCAGCACATTCCTTAGCGAGGCAATGGAAGGTAATTGTTTGGCAAGTACATTTTTCCTAAACTAATTAGGTTGATCTATGATTACTCAAAACATGTTTGAACCTTACTGCATTAGTGAAAATGCATAGCCTTGAAACTTGCTGAAGTGATCCACAATTAAAAAAAAGTTTGAGGCAGGTTTTAACTGTGTTGCAGATGTCCGTGCATTGAGATTAAAGGAAGATTGGAAAGTCAGCAACAAGGGAGTTACACAACTGGTAATTAAACATACTAAGGATAGTGTTGCTGTTTCTAATATCAATGCCAACAGCACTGTTCTGTACCAGAATATTTTACTAATGCTGACACAAGAAACTTTTTTAGTCTATTAGACTAACAATTGCACAAAACTATTCAACTAAACAGACAGTCAATGATTTTTGGGGAGGATTTCTTTCATGATAAACAGAGCTCTTATAACAGTAGTACTCAACTGTGGTCCATGATGACATATTGGGTGGTCCACAGGATGTCCACTAAATTTAGTAATGGACTAGAAATGATTGCATTTTACATGTTGAAAGAGCATCAAAATGTTAGCTGTTAACAATTGTATCTCACTTCTTGAAAATCGGTTTTACAGAATTATAATTCAAGCCCAAATGGTTGTTTTGTATGCGTACTTCGATCTTGCCAAAAATGAAATGGTCCATGATATTGTTTTTACTGGGCCGGTGGTCCATGGCCCAAAACGATATAATATCAATAGACAAATATTAAAAAACAGGCCTGCTTTCTGTTGAATCTTCGTAGTTTCAAGGTTGTTTCTACCAGTAGTTTACAACATTTATTGTCTTCCAGCCATCACAGTTCAACACACTGGTTCAGGAATTGTTGGCAGTTGTTCGAGATTTACTACAATCCCTTCCAGGAGAAGAACCTGTGTTTGCGAGACTTGCTGTGCAAAGCAGAATTTCACAATTACTCACAAACCTGTTTCTGGTGAGAAATTGTGCTTTATATGTCGTTGTTAAAAATTCTTGCGGATCTGATTTTCACAGTCTCTTGTTTCATCTCTAACAAAATTTCCCAAACTTTTTCCCCACTTGTCAGTTTTTTAACAGCTTCCACACACCAAAAAACTGTTTTATAGTTGTAAATTGTGTCATAAATGTCAAATTCATTAGTCTTGCTTGTTCGAGAAACTCTATGTTGTAATATTACATTAGAATTAAACGTTATTTAAAAAAAATGTTCTCTGGCAAAAAAGCTGAAAACTCGTGCTTGTCACAACAACTTGTTAACATGAAATTATTGTCTGCGCAGGTTTTTACTTCTTGTATTGAGCGAGCTTCATTTCTGGATGAAATTGAATCTGATACCGGCAAACTTGCATCTGAAACGCCACCTCCATTAGTAAGAAGACATATCTTTGTTACTTTAAACATATAAAAATAACACATATTTTCTTGCAGGAACAGCGACTGATAATTGGCATCAGCAATCTTTTTCACACAACAACCAATCTGATCGCTCCATTATTGCAACAATTTAAGGAACTTGACTTTCCTAATGTGGAGGTCACCGAACAGGTTGGGATAGCTTTTGTTTACAATATAAGGCTGTTGGAAATAAGTAAGCTGGTTTTCATTCATATGAGGTTTAACAGGCTGTTTGGCAAAATAGTTCTCTATTCTAGTTAAGCGAATGCATGAACATAAGCTTTCTAGAATCCTGACAGTTTTTCGGTTTCTATTTGACTTTTATGCAGGATGTACATACCCTGTAAAAACAAAACATGAATTTCTTCTAAAAAATATTGTCTTTTTCTGACATGATCTCAGAGGTTCCTGGATAAGCTTAGAACCAAAACTGTTAATAGTGAAACATTCTATTGGAAAAGTCATATATCCAAGTTACATACATTGCTTTTCCTTCAGACTTGTGAATCAGCTACAGCTGAGTTGGACAAGAAACTGTTTGACGCCTACTTGGAACATCGCGTGGAACCGCTGACGGGCGCTCTGGAGCCAGGAATGTACGCGGGCAATTTCGACTGGAATAATTGCCTTAAACCATCTGGTAGGGGACGCTACTGCGCTCAGAAATCTCAAGCTATCTATAGTGGCTTTGGTTTTATTTAGAGCAGTAATTTTTAAGCTGTGTTTATGTTTCAGATGTCCGTCCCTACATCAAAACAGCGTTGATGTCAATCATTACAATTCATTCAGAGGTATGAACTAATTTGGCAATGGGTCATTATGCTAAAGTATCTATAAACGACTTGGCCAAAAATATCGCGTAGTAACAAACATTTATTGCACAACCGTTAATCCACGATTTTTTTCAAAAGGGCGTCGACACTGTAATTTGACATATGTTTTTTTTTCAGGTTTACTCAATTTGCCCGGCGCTCGTTGTCAGGGTAATGACCGACGTAATTCAAGCTGTTGCCGACGAGCTGCTCCGCCTGGTGGAGTGCGTTACGCGTATCGGTGTGAACGGTTCGCTGCAGGCGCGCCTCGACATAGAAACAATACAACAAGCCACCGTTTCCTTCGCAACACGCGACTCCGAGTAAGTTAAACAAACAAATAATTTGCTAAAATAAGTTGTCGTTCCTGCATATCTTGTGAAACAAAGTCATTGAAAAACCTGTTTCTAATTTCGAAAAAATCATTGTTTAGTTTTCACTATTCGGGTTTTTATGGGTTTTCAGCTTGCTAAACGTTTTAAATCGAATATATTTTTAATCTACAAATCCTCTGGCCGTTCGTACTTTTTAGGATACGTTCGGCTGGTGTTGAAAAGTAGGTTATAGGTATGGTAGTAAATGCAACAGATTAGATCATAAATTTGCAGAAAATGCAATTGCTTTAGTCTAGTACAGTGGTTCTTAACCGGTGGGAAATTTCCCACTAGTGGGAAATTTAATGATTTTAGAGGGAAATAATGTGAGTCAGAAGTCACCAAACTCGGGCCCGTGGGTTGAAATTAACCGTTGAAAATTAATTTAATACAATATTTTCCGCAACAACATGTAAGATTAAGATCACCTAGTTTTACAGGGCGCATAAAAATTCAAAAATCGTTTGTTACGTCACAGAAATTACTAAAAGTATCAATGACTTTGTTATTGTTCGCGAATATATGCATTTGATCTGTTGATTGTGATGCAATAAATGACTAACGCAAGCATATAAGATTTTTCAAAATTCCCCACGATTTTACTTTCTCATGAAATAACTATTCAAACTCAATAAGATTGCAGTATACCTTTACCAAATCGCTTCGCTTCAATTATTTCGATTAAAGAATATTTTTTTTGTTAACGTTGGGCACAAAACATCATTATAAGAATAACAGAGGGGGGAATTCGAACTTGGTGATTTACTTTAGTGGGAAACCACACCAAAAAGGTTAAGAACCACTGGTCTAGCAGCTTATTTTTGTATTTTACTTTTCAGCAAGAGTTTTTCTGCGGCTCTAGCGATTCTGCCGCAGTTAACGAACAGTTTGGAGCGAAGGTAATAACTTATATAACGTGATTTCATGTTTAACATTTCCCAACAAATGTTGATTTGTTTCAGAACTCTGGATGAACTCATTGTCAGGTTCAAGAGTCGACTTTTGTTCCAGCTCAGATCATTAGAAGCAGTAGGATGAAGAAATAATAGATATAACCCGGCTGTTGCAAGATTATTCGCTGCCGCATACACCGAAATATTGTGTGGCATTATTTACTCGTGCAATACAAAGTTTGCAAGTTATATATGTTGCAGTGTTTCTAGCTTCAAGTAGGCATATGTCTCTGCCACTAAGCTCTGTTAGGAAAAACTAATTACCCTCGCTGAGCTACAGTTTTAAAATTTAAATATCAAGACAAGAAAACGTTATAAAAAGTCATATGCTATGTTGTTTGTGGGAAGATAAGGGAAATATATGTAGTCCATGAACTGGTGTGTGGCCACAGCATCTAATGTTGCTCACAGTGGTCCTCCGTGTTTTCAGGGAGCTTGTGTGTATGCCCAGACACATAAAAATCTATGCTGCACATAAACTTGTGTGTGGCCACAGCGTGCACATCTAATGTTGCTCACAGTGGTCCTCAGTGTACGTTGTGTGTAGACAGGAATACATCAGATAGGAGTTTGTCACGAGTATGAGTATTTATTCGCTCAATTAAGACACAGGAATAATATCAATCTGTTTTTGTACAAGAGTTACCAACACTGAATGGGATACGTCATCAGAGCGAAGAAAAAACAACAAGATTTGGCCGGTAGGTGTTGCACCGACCGAGCCGAGTGAACATTGCAAGTATTTTGATCGCGGGCTTTAGGTTAGGGGGAAACATTGTTCATTGCAGTGGACTGCATTGATCTGGTGGTGGCAGAAACATGTTGTTGATCAATAATTTGAAACTTTTTGTTCGCTGAAATACACAAGGATATTGACGAGCACGAGAAATCTTACAAGTAATACATTCTCACAAGGAAACAGTCGGTTTTGCGCCGGAAACCATCGTCCGAATCGCCGCCGTTGCTGCTGCTGGCATCCGAAATCGCCCTACTTTGTGCCAGGGATCTGAAAAACCCGCGACCGATCCAACATAAGCTTAATGCATGCTGTTTCCCGTCCCGCGGGTTAAGAGACGGCGCGCTTGTCTGTCTTCGGCTCGCCACCAGTTGGCGCCACTGCGCGAGCGTTGGTCACGTGACGTGGATAGACGACGACCGCTTCCCCGGTCCGACGGTCCATAGTAGGGGAATTTCCTTCATCTTTGTAAGCATTTGCCAGGAACGCAGCGTTCGAATTTCTCGGCGTATTATCATTGTTGTTCTCGGCGTCCGACTCGGTCGGGACCGAGCCCGCAGCGCTTTCCAGCGGAAGCGTTTTTGACGCTCTTCTCTCCGCGCTGTCCACGTGGGAGTTTGGCGACGATGAAGTTGCGGAGAGTGACGTGTTAAGCGGTGACGTGCTAGACGCCGTTGACGACATCGTCATTGTGACCTCATTGATGAGTGACGTTGGTCGATGCATCGTCGTGACAATGGGGGCCGCGGCAGTCTGTGTTGAATTGATGAGAAGAGGAGATTGAGTTCCGGAGACAGCTTCGTCGTACGTGGGGGGATTTCCATGCTCTGTGACGTTGTTGATCTCGACTTGCACGGTTGACTTGTGCCCACTGCTGCTGGCGTCATCACCCGCGTCGCCCGTGGCAACGGCATAGGCACCTGGTGCGTCATCATCATCGTCACGGTTGTCACGACGACGCTCGCCGTCTGCTTTGTGGTCGAGGAGATGCATGGATGCGATGCGGACGGTGCGGAGGACTCGGGTTCGTCTCCACCAGCGTTGGATGAGAGTGCAAGATACTTCCTCCTGCTTCCTACGTAGCGTGGTTGTGATTGGTTCGTACGAAGCCTTGGAAGGGTTGGACGCCATAAACTTCTCTTCCATCTGGGAGCGGAGTCCTTCCAACTCGTCTGATTCACCGAGAACTCTCTTAGTAAGCGCGAAGAGAACATCAAGACAGTGAAGTCGGTCCCCGATCACCATAGGAAGGTCCATCGCGATCAGACTTCTGTTGTTGGGTTTAGGAACACGTAGCGGAGGTTCCAGGCTGTCCACGAAGTCAGAGAGGTTGGAGAAAGTGATGAACTGCGTCGCTTTCGGGTCGAAACGCTCCCAAACCTCATAAAACATCTCAAAATCTACGAACACACACATACAGTCAGGTTATCATAACATCCTCAGCTGATACGGTTGCAACGTCATTTAAGTAACAGATGACGTCACCCAACACGCGGACCAAAACTCCAAATGATGATATTTCTATCATCATTAGTCATGCAACACCGACAAAAGACCTAATGGAGACATGCAGTAAGAGTTACAAAAGAGAGCAATGTAAGAGAGACATCATGATAAGTTTGGAAAAAGTATCAGACAAAAAAGATATTACCCGACATGAACAGATCAGCAAACCTTGTAGAGGAACTCAGGACAGACAAACAGACCAGAAAACTGCACAGAAATTCATACCAACGCCAACAAACTGAGTTAATGAAGTTACAAATATGTAAAACATGCATGAACATTCAAATGGTTACAAACGTTGTACAGACCGACAAGCAATTAGCAATGCTGAAGTACTGGAACCTTCAGACCAATAATGAGTTAAACAGCCACAAGACATATTAAGCTGAAAAACCTTGCAAGCAGCTACAACGACCATGCAAGACGATTGAAGAGAAGCAACACCATCATCGACAAGTTATAAACTCCCTACAACTCCTACCATCTTCGCCCAGTGGATCTGTGCTTTCCTCAGTAGCCACGCCAAAGTTTTCCAGGATAATCGCGATGTACATGTTGACCACGATCAGAAACGTAAAGATAAGATAAGTGACGAAGAAGGCGCACCCAGTGGTCGGATTACCACAGTCCCCTCGGCCGTTCGGGTTTCCGTTTTTTAAGTCGGGGTCACAGTACGGAGCCTCCGAGTCAAGAATTGGATCCAATAGACCGTTCCAACCTATGCAGGCGTGCAAGTGTGGTTACAAGGTTTGATCAAGAAAAAATGCATAACTGTGGCTGAAGAAACACAAATTCATAACTTGGATCAGCACTGAAGCGTCCTTGCAGACCAGAGATAACGGCAAACTCATTTATAAATCATAGTACGCCTGGCCGATTAAACGCGTCATACCAAATGTGGTTCAAGAAATTGTTTGGCGTTACATGAAGGTATTGTTTTGTTTAACTCCATGTGATATTATAGATGTATATTTATGCGGCAAGTGTATATTTATGTTTTATTTGACATTTGGTTTCCAAGTCTGTTAAAAAAAGTTGAAAAAAATCTAGTAATGTCCCTTCGTGAAACCGATTTTCGTCACTTAATATTCAGAAATGTTTGAAAGTTCAGTGAGTAAGTTATATCTTTATGCTGAGAAGGGATTTTACCCATTGCTAAACAGGAAAACCAACAAGTAAAAAACATAGACCAAGGCTTCTTAACACTTTTCTTTGCAAACTTTCTGGGAAATTGTGTCTGCACCTCCAACCTAATTCACAAAACGACACGAGGTGACCGCTACCACCTATGCTACCCGAATTCGCCAGTGTTTCAAGCAATAGTAGTTTATAACTGACAAAAGTCCCTCCAACGAGACCTTTTGTTTTTCCACTTTAGGCCAAGCAACGAAATATGGTCATACCTGCCGATGTTGTGATCATAAAGAGACAGAGGAACGAATTCCCGAATGTTTCAAAGTTGAACATATCATCAATTCCCGCTCCCCGATGTACGTAGGCGAACTGAGACATTCCGAATATCGAATAAATGAACCTGAACATAGAATACAAAGTTTAATATGGAGTTTACAAACTTCTTCAATCCTTTTCCCACAGGTCAAGCAAATTATTTTAATGTTAGTTTAATTTCGGCGCTTTAAAACGTTAAAACTTTAGATTACGTCATATGCGGGTTTCGATGACGTCAAGTACGAGTTATCATGACGTCATATGCGAGTTTCCATGACGTCATATGCATTTTTTCGATGACGTCATAGGCAAGATTTGATGAAATCATATGCGATTTTCGATGACGTCATATTTAAGATTTGATGACGTCATATGCCAAATTCAATGACGTCATACGCTAGATTCGATGACGTCATATGCAATAGTGTATACTTACATGACGAGAATGAGCAGCAATCCGATATTGAGCAAAGCGGGTAGTGACATCATTAGGGCGAAGAGCAGAGTACGAATTCCCTTCGCTCCTTTGATGAGACGCAGGATTCGTCCGATGCGAGCAAGGCGAATGATACGGAACAGGGTCGGCTGCGTAAAAGTTATAATCGTGAAAAATTAACGCGTTATTACGTGACAATACACGTTGTGTGACGTAACAAACCTGAACGAAATACTTCTTTATGAGCTCACTCATTGTGCTTCCAATGATCGAGAGCACAACGACAATGAAATCGAAAACGTTCCACGGGTTTTTGAAGTAGTGATGACGTAGTGCGAAAATCTGGTAATCGAAAACATCCGGTGAAAAATCTACGTGAAATAAAGCTTTGCCCCCATGAAAACCAACTACATTTGATGCTGGCTGTTCACAAGTTTCGTTTTATTGCGTACCGAATCCTAGAATGTAGCTTATTATTAGTTAACATAATATTCCGGTTAATTCCAAAAATCTTGGTGATTTTGAGTGGGTGCACACAACAATCATTTGTACATTAAACCTCGGTAAACCGGGATCCGATTCGACCAAAAAATCAATCCGGATTAGGCGAAGATCTGGATTAACCGATGTCGATTAGTTAAAGCCTGATAACATTACAAATCATTTGTACCTCGAGTTTTGCCCGAATTAAGCGAAGATCCGGATTAACCGAATCCGGTTTAACCAAGGTTTTCTGTATTTATTAATGGACAAATCAAATAGTTCGTGGCGAAGCTTTAAAATATTATAGTTTAGCTGCAAAAACCTTGTTCAAAATGTCACTTTTTGCCGATTTACCTTAATCGTGGCTTCACCCGTGAAAATCGCCACAAAAACGTAGTTGATGTATTCGAGTATGGAGGTGAATGTGTCCGACATATTATATGATTCAATCATCATCGTGAGCATGTTAGAAATGATAAGGATCATGATCGTGATCTCAAACATCTGATGAGTGACGATATCGAAAACCCAGCCTTGCAGTTTGTTCTGAAATAAAACATCAGGGCAAATATTTAGTTGATTACGAACAAATTTTGTCAGGTTTGACATATTTCAGGGTCAACGTGACCTGATTTACACGCAGTGACTTGAGGCAGTATTTGAAATACGAGCGATCACATGAATCGACTCGCTCGAGTCGGGTACCCCCCCCCCAGGGCAAATATTTAGTTGATTACGAACAAATTTTGTCAGGTTTGACATTTTTCAGGGTCAACGTGAGCTGATTTACACGCAGTGACTTGAGGCAGTATTTGAAATACGAGCGATCGCATGAAGTGACTCACTCGAGTCGGGTATTTTATCACGAGAAATCACATGAACTGACTCGATTTAAGTATTTCATCACGAGCAGACTCAATCGAGTCGGGTATTTTTTCACAAACGATCACATAAACTAACTCGAGTCAAGTATTTCATCATGAGCAATCACATGAAGTGACTCGAGTCGAGTTTTTCATCACGAACAATCACGTGAACTGACTCGAGTTGAGTATTTTGTCACGAGAAATAATCTAAACTGAGTCTAATCAACTTTTTATCACGAGCAATCATATGAATTGAGTCGAGTGTTTGTCACGAACAATCACATAAACTCACTCGAATTCGTGACTGTATCTTACACAACACTGCAAAATCACTTACTTTAGGTCTTGGTACAGGTTTCTGGGGTTTCTTAGATCCAAGTTTTTTCATGGCATTAAAATATTTTCTTTGCTCTTCAGTCATAAAAATGTCCTGTCCTCCAAACTTCTTCTTCTGCTGGTTGAAGTTGTCGATGATCACACCGATGAACAGGTTGAGCGTGAAAAAACTCCCAAACACTGCAACAAGTGTATCATTTAAATTTCAAGCACGTCTTACATGTTTGGAACAATATATTCGAATCTGTTCATAGGTTTAATGAAGAAAATAACGGCCCAAATAGAAGTAAAAGCTACATGCTTTATAGCTCAAACGTTTTGGCAAAGACTTATGCCATCATCAGTAATATATGGAATCTATTTGAAAGTAGACTATCGAATATATTACATTTGTTTGTGCTGGAATAAAATTAATATTTTTCATGACACTTACCAATAAACGCAACAAAGTAAAAGTAGAAGTAGAAACTCGCTTCGAAGATTGGCTGTTTATCTTCATAGGTGATATCGACACCCCCCCCCCCCCCCCCCCCCCCCCCCCCCCCCCCCCCCCCCCCCCCCCCCCCCCCCCCCCCCCCCCCCCCCCCCCCCCCCCCCCCCAACCCTTGAACGTTGCAACCTGGAACACAAGAAAATATGCTTCTAGTAAAATAAGAAACTGATGATGAAAAAATAAGATAAGAAACCCTTTCACTTAATCTAAAAAAAAAACGGTGGATGACTTCAGTCTTGTAAAAGTTGTACATTTTTTTTCGCGACTTGTGTCTCTATCTCTCATACTCTCTGGTGATTCGTGATCATATAATATACTACACATAGTTTACACAATAAAATCACTGTACAAGTCGCCTCAAACCCAATTGAGTTGAGTAAATTTCCTTAAACTGCAAGCCGTTCAGTGACGTGGGCTCACAATGGAGTTAGTTTGCTGCGTTGTGAGTAAAAATACGACTGGGAGTGTTTGGAACAAAATATGACCATGAAATTGACCAGGGTAATAAAATCATCCTCTCATGTGAAGTAAAATAGTAGAAAACAATTTACCCCGAGAGGGATAAACATGTATTAAAAACGGACTCAATTTTCGCACTTTGACATTAACTAAAGGACAGGAAAAAGTTTGCTTTTGTTACAGTTACAAAATGAGAAAACCTTTTTATACCTGCAAAAGGGCGAGGTATCCTGAAAATGCATTATCGAAGTGAACTTTGCCGTTCTTCCAGCGAATATCTGGCGAAAGTGCAGTCAGCTCGTTACACACCGTCCTGGAAAAAATAAACACCATTTATTAGGTTCTCCATAGATTTTATGCTTATCATTGGGAACTCTCAACTGGACAAACAGTCTTTTAGTTTCAAATTACCCAAACAGCACATAAACAATCAGTACATTATAATGTTGTCGGTAAATCGGTTTCAACTAAATATTTGGTTCGTTAATTCTTCACGTGTTTGGGCATATCCCCCCCCCCTTTCAAATTACCCAAACAGCACATAAACAATCAGTACATTATAATGTTTTCGGTAAATCGGTTTCAACTAAATATTCGGTTCATTAATTTTTCACGTGTTTGGGCACACACAGTATAATTGAGGTCACTGTGAGCAACATGATGTTGAGGTTATTTATTCCAGTTTATGTTGGATATTATTACTATGTGCGTTCGAAATGTTGTTGTGTGCCATGAATATGTGAGCAAGTGTGCGTACATTAGTCTTAAAGAAAACATCGGTCCAATAAACATATGCAACAGTCTCACTTACTTGTTTATTTCCGGATACGTCACATTCTGAAACACGTAGTTGGTCGGAGGCAATTTCTCCCCACTGGTAATGTTGGCGCATTTCCAGAACTTGCCAGCAAACAGGTTCACTCCCATGATGGAAAATATGAGCCAGAATATGAGACATACCATGAGCACGTTCACGATTGACGGGATTGCCCCGATTAAGGCGTTTACAACAACCTGGAATGATTTGTTGAATGGTTTAAATCTTCATCGTGAAAAGGTCATCCGCGTTTTACAATTTTTAAATTAAACTTTTTGTTGCTCCCAACAAACTGGAGTGCCGTTTGACGGCTACAATAGCCAATACAGCCTATCTCTTATCACCACAAGCAACGATAAGACCTTATAGGTCGAAACAGTGTGCACTGTATAAGCTATTTTTGCTCTTTAAAGATTAGGTCGATAGTGATAAAATCAAATACAATGAATGGATTTTTCATGCGGTTGTTTTTGCTACTGAGTTACTTTTTAACACGTCTTCGTGTATTTCATGACGTCCGTATTTCATTTCGGGTGGGTAAATTGCGTTTCAAAAAATCTTGAAAAAGTGTTCGGGTGCTATGAACTTTTACGGAACCAATAAACGAACCTTCATTCCTTCAAATCGTGACATAGCCCGCAGAGGTCTGAGCGCTCTCAATGTTCGAAGTGACCTGATGCTTGTGATTTTGTCCATTCCAACTGCTTCTGCTACAAGACCCACTAGCGACACCTAACGACAAACCATAGAAATCATACCACTGATTACACAAAGTACAGTCAGTTGGGACATTTTTAGGTCACATAAAGTGGAAAACCTTACACATTTTTAGCGGAAAAACATATAGTGTACAACATTTTTTTAAAAGCATCATTTTTTAAAAGTAAAAATAACAGTCACTAATGATGGCATGAGCATTTGCCGAAACGTTTGAAAATTAAAGCATGTCGCTTTTTATGTCTATATGGGCTACAATTTTCAGCATTATACTTATAAACAAATCAGCATTTAGAGTTATAAAAGTGTCAGTTTTATTACTTCAAACAACATATTTTGTTCACATGTGCTGTAATAATGGGACTCATCCGAGTTTTTCTTAATCTACCGAATTTCAGCGATCTTTTTTAAAGTTATGACCATGATAGACACTGTTAACACAACGAAATCATTTTTGCAGCAAAATCTTCTTTGTTACTTACCCCAACTATAAGAAAATCGAGCCAACACCAGGCATTTGTGAAATACTTCTTGAATCCGTAACCGACCCACTTCAGTAACATTTCAAATATGAAAACGTAAGTGAAAATCCGATCCGCGTATTTCAAGATCTTGCGCAGAACCTTGCGGTCCCGGTAATAAACGTCTTCGAATGCCTAAAACGAAATTTCATCTTTTTTATTTGCTATACAGGGCTTCAACAACTGTGTATTTTAGCAGTCAACATTGCTGTTAGATCATGCAACCACGAGAAAGGTATGTTTTTGAGAGAAGATTTTTTTACGAAAACGTTCAAGAACTGTGTGGATAGCGGCCCTTAACCAATGGGGTTAATATGCCTTTGTAAGGGTTAATAACGTTATCATTTTTTGAATTTCGTGGCGTCATATTTATGTCATAGTTGGTAATGGTAAAAGGGAGTGAATAAAAAGGTTAAGAACTATTGGTGTAGAATATAAAACACAAATTTGACCCGGCGACTTACACACACTGCTTGTTTTTTAATTATATTTAGGCCAGGCTTGCCGTTTTAAGTAAATGAACCATTCAAATTTATACGTAGTGCACGAACAGTCACCAAATACTACTCACCAGTGCGGCGCTGCTGAGCAGGATCATGAGAATAATGAAGGTTTCAAACCAGGGATGCTCTACGATTCTGTAGCAGACTTTACGTGCGTTCCACCAAACTTTGTAAATTCCTTCCTCAGACGATGGATCGCAGCAAGCAAATCTCGCTCTCCACTTGTCAGGCCAACAGGCTGAAGGTTCGTCTGCATTCTCACCCTCTGGAAACAATACGAGGGAAAATGTTTACATGTTGTTGTTTTTCGTTTTTTCGGGAAAACTAGAAATTGTTTTTTTTACGACGACCATCAGAAGGAAACTAGGTACTTTCCCCATCGAGTGGTTCATAACACGTGACGCGCCCTTTTTCTTTTTAACTTCTCTCGTAAGTTTTGACTTGTTATATGAACTGAATGATGCTCGCTACAGTGAATTGAACGGACGTCATACATAGCGATAAGTTGTTAACCTGCTGGAACAGTCTTGCGTTCAATATCAGCTTGTCTTCTCTCATATTCACTGTTGCTTATCGAAGATACGGAATCAGAATTGGTGCTCATCGATTTCTGCAAACCGAAATAATGAAAAACAAATTATTACAAAAGGGTTTGGGTCAGAGCCTTTTTATTCCACCATTCACTTTCTAACTATTTACGTAAAAACAATCTTGAAAAAGAAAACTTTTAAATAGCGTTTAGGGCAGGGCAAAATTTTAATAACTCCAATTTCCACTTTTAAACCATTTAATGAAAGAAATTGTAGCCACAAATATCACGTGATGTATCGTATGACTAATTTACTACCGACAACCTTTATGCCACAAAGACCCAGAAGTGGGTATTACCGCGAAGGTTTAACGGTCACTGCTTGCCTTATTGATATCATTTCTTATTCAAATCAGTGTAACACGAAGCATTCATAGCAAAATCAACATGAATCATCTACAGTCAACTAAATATTACTGCCTTAAAAGCAAGTAAAGATGAAGCATACTTAAAGTAGCCGACGTAGAAAAAAATCAAAGTTTACTAGAGTCACCTATACAGTCACTTAAATGTTACTGCTTCGAAAGTAATAGCAAAAGTTTCAAAATTGTTCACTTTTCCCCAGGTGTTACAGATTCTCAGTGAATAACTTAGATCGTCACTTACATTGGACAAATCGCTGCACAAGCTTGAATTGTCAGAAGCGTTGTCACTATCCCGGTTTTCAAAGTCGGATTCTAATGCGGCGATTGGCACAACCACTGATTCCTGGAAACAAATAAAAGGGGCAATCAGAAGTTGGCAATGTTTAAAGTTAATTTTGAATGAAAATTATTGTTTCTTAGCCCTTAGTCTGCCATAATACTCCAAACCTTTTGAAGGCGTTATAGTCAGGGTTGCCATCGACATGAAACCAGAAATAAGGACAACTGAAAAATTAACTTTTCATACGAAACGAACGCTTTTGAACAAATCTTTGCATTTATACGAGCCATGACATATCATATGCAATATTTGGACCAGAAACAATCTGTTCCAGCAACTCCTTGTTTATAAAGAATACTTCGTGCATCTCATGACAGCTCCGGTCTAGGTTTACTTTTACTTATAGCAGGGATTTGACTGTCATTTCACTAAGTTTGTTCCTTGTAATGGTTGAAAATAAGACAAAATAAGGACGCAAGTCAAAAAGAAGGACATTTCTTAGAAATATGGACAATAAACGTTTCGGACATAACCCTTCAAAATAAGGACAAATCTTAAAAATAAGGACGGTATGGCAACCCTGGTTATAGTAAACCAAGCCGGACCCTACGTCATTTTCATATGGCAAGGTACAGGCTAGAAATATATAGTCTGCGGTGGGGTTTGAACCCACGACAGAAGTCTTACCCACTCTACCAAGTGAGCTACACGGGCTAGATTTTTCTAGCGGATGTCAAACCATATGGTAACAATTTAGACACGCACTCAAATAAAATGCACTGCAAACTAGCCGTGTAATGTCATTGAAAAAAATGCGATTCCAACAACTGTAAAAAAATCCTAGCTCACCGTTGTAAGATAATCCTTTGCTGGGGTTTCCGGCGAATCAAGTGCGATTTCGTATTTACATTCTATTGTGTTTCCCGTCGTTCCACTGGTGGCGTATCCATCAACTCTGCCATCTGGTGGCGAGGAATTAGAATTGGGATCAACCACAACTGTCACCATTTCATTGCGGAATATGTTCACTGCATTGGCGCTGAGATGACCTTCTTTGCTCAGGACACCTCGGGATTGCCTGAAAAACACAGTAGAAGTTACAATGTGATGCTTTATGTATGTACAAATCTAAGTATAAGGGCGGTTTAAGGTAAATTCCTCCCCTCAAGTTCTAAAATTCCTCCCTTGTAAAGAATTCTTTCTTGCTGGGAACAAGTGCCTTAGCGTTTAAGCAAGTATTGGAATGTTTAAGCATTAAATATACAGAAACATACAAAACGAAATAAATAAATAAAAACAGATTTAAACTGATCACAAAGCACAATTTTAGTGTTTGGACACTCATTAAATTAAAACAAAAACAATAAAAATAAAACCACTATGTACGTACAAATACTTTTGTACTTCTCAAACCTTGGTTACCTACACAAAACTAAACTTACCAACTTTTGAAAACAGTTAAAAAAGTTAAATAAAGTAAACAAAAGCGTTACATACATTGTTACAATAAAAATCTCATAAAACTTATATTTACCTGCACGATTTTGCAATAGTTGTCCTCCAGCTTCTGACGTTTTTCCGGATGAATGCAATCCATCTGTTGATTCGGACGATTGAGAGTTGGATGCTGTTCGGAGCAGATTCATCGTCGGGATCAAAACTGTCAGCGCTGAAGGAGCTCAACAGCAAAGCGAGGAAGAGGTTGAGGACCTGGATGCAAAAGATGAGGATCATCAGACATCGATGCAGATTGAAAGTTTTTGTCCGAGAAATATGTTTCAAGTTGAGACTTTTGGGTGTGAAAAGCTGAAGTTTATTCTCATACAAATTGATAATAATCTGGAGCAATTACTTCAAGAAAAAACATGAAATCCTCAAGAAACCCTCACCAAACAAGATTTTGCTTCGTTTTTTGCTTTTGTTTTGTTTTTTGAAACATTTTAGACTGATCCCAAATGCATCAGACAATCATATAAAAGTAGGTAATTTTTTCAAACCTTTCGCTATTTTAAATACCATTCAATAGGTAAAATATTAAACTGAACGTCCAAGACCTTGTTCTTCGGACAATCTTTAAGTTTAAACTACAGCATAACCATGATTTAGAAAAGTTTGTTATCTCATCCAAAATATTTAATATTCTTCATCCACTCACCACTAGGTTTCCGACGACTTGTACGAGGAGGAAGACAGGGATGCAGAGAGCGTAGATGTCTCCTCCCCATCTCATGCAATCCCACATCGTCTCAACCCACTCCCCGCATAAAATCCGAAACACGATCAGGAAGGAATGACCGAAACCCTTCATGTGCCAGCGGGGATTCCCCTAAACACCGAGAAGGTTTTTGTTGATTTAATCATTTTAAAGATGTATGATTTTTATGGGACCTAATTCAAACACAGGGCCACAGTACAATACCCGATTCGAGTTTAATGCCACACACAACGATTGCTCTGGCTTTTTTAGTTTTTAAAAGTTTAAATGGATTAGATCAATATGTCTTAGATGAAATTGTCCCAATGCTAACTTGTTTAAGGGGGCTGTAAAGTAATGGGACGTCTGGGACGTCGAAATCATTATAAAAAAACACCTGAATGAGCAATACTCGTTTACAGGGCTGTGAAATAAGTTTAGTATAAATCTCAGTACAATCAACTGCATGTTTTAAGAAAGTACCAAGGCAACTTTTTCAAAAACCGTTAACGAATCTAAGTCTTTCTGGACTTAGATTTAGATTTGTACTTGGATTTATACTCAACTTTGGCACAGCCCTGTTGAAAAACTTAACATGTAGACATTTTAAACCAAGACAATATAATCTAATTTCACAAACTCAAGTTTTTACCAATGTAGTTATTTTTAAAGCCAACAAAAAATCGCATTTTTTGAGTTTTCGCGACAGACAAAAACATTTGGGATCACTGACCTCGACGGCTTCGTAGTTCTCACGAAAGAGTTGCATCCCGACCACCGCAAAGATGAAGAGAATAATGATGAGGATCAGAGTGAGATTGCCGAGTGATCCCATCGAATTCCCGATGATTTTGATCAACATGTTCAGTGTGGGCCACGACTTTGCCAACTTGAACACCCGCATCTGAAATACACAGGAAGGAAGAGATGAAATGACAGTAAGCGAAAACAGTGTCTTGATAACTGATCAGTTTTAAGTAATTTGCAATCACCGAACATTCGTTTGTTTTGTTGAAAAAATATAAAAAGAATGGACGACGATCAGTGTCAGTTGTAATCTTTTATTTGCCGAAATATTAATTTCGCGCATTTAGAAAGTTTCTGTCTTATTCAAATAGATTTTTTTTCACTGACTCTGATCGCCAGCCGCTGTTTAACAATGTGTGTTTTTGAGTAACAGACTGACTTATTGAGCCAAATGACTTTCCTAAGAAGCTTGGCGACTGTTTAAGTTGCCTATGTGAAAGATTGGGCAGAAACAAATCAAAAATTTCCCTTTAACAATTGATAAGTTCAACATGGAAATTTGTTTGCTAGAAAAAATCGTTAACGATAATTGTTGTGGTGTTAAAAGCGAAATATTAAATTTCTGGCACAGGGCTGTTTTTGAAGTTTCAGACTTTAAAATCCAAGAAGTAATTTACCAGTCGAAATGTTCGAAGGACAGACAGCCCGTTGACGCCCTCCAGCGGAAATTCTAACAGCGACACAGTGACGATGACAGCATCAAAACAATTCCACGGTTCCTGAAAGTAATAGTAAGGATTCATTCCCACCATCTTGATGCAGAGTTCCGTCGTAAAGATCAGAGTGAAAGCCTGACAACAAAATGAAGTTTTAGATGTGACTTAGTGGTTCTCAAACTTTTTTACAGACTTTTAAAGCAAACAGTTTTAGAATCACTGTGGGGTTTCAGAAATTCAAATTGCATTTGTTTATCATTTAACCCTATTAGAACTTACAATATTAGCGTTTTCCAGCACGTGTTGGAAATCTTCGTCCATAGGTTTTTGTTCGATCGCCATAAACGCTGTGTTGATCACAATACATATTGTAATGAAAAGGTCAAAGAAAGGACCCCCCCCCCTTTAACCCTATTAGAACTTACAATATTAGCGTTTTCCAGCACGTGTTGAAAATCTTCGTCCATAGGTTTTTGTTCGATTGCCATAAACGCTGTGTTGATCACAATACATATTGTGATGAAAAGGTCAAAGAAAGGGTCGTCACAAATTTTCTTCATCTGCAAAAAAAGATTGGTTTAAATACTTTTTGCCGCAATTTAACCTTTCAACATAGAAATCATAAACCCACCATTCTCTGTAGCGCCACCCAGCAGCCGCAGCAGTTCCAGATGCAGAAGATATCACTGAATTTGTACCAACATGGACCACATTTACGATCCTCGTCCAAACCTTAAAATGAAAAACAAATGCATTTTTTTATGAACCCTTCCTTGGGTTAAATACCGCGACACGATTATACCTAAATGAATTCTTCTTGTTAGACATAAACATACTTCAAAAAAACTGAGTTTATTACATGTATCAAGCATATTCTTAAACACGAGTGAATTATAAATTGTGCCGAATAAAATCATTTAGGAAACCAATAACTTGAACTAGACCTGCTTCTTCTTTTGGTAACAAAACTAAACACCGTAAAACAGAAACTAATTTCTCATTAATTTCTGTTTGATATCCGAAAATGCCTATATTGCAGCAAAAAACACGTGTTCAATTTAAAACAGTAACCATGGCGACCATGGTATTGGGATGACATTGAAGTAGCCTGCAGAGGCACCTACCCGCACTCATGATGGATGCTTGGCTCATCGCTCGCTGCTTGAGAACTTCCAGTTGTGGTTCAGTCAGTCGATCGATGGAGCAAAGACGAGATCGCGGCATCGGCTTCAACGTGTCGAGGTGAATCATCTCATAATCTCCCGAAGTCGACTGAATAAATAAATTCAGTTGCAGATGTTATTATTAAGGAGAACTTGTTTGCTTGTAGGTATGCGAGACAAAAGTGAAAAAAGTACGAACTCCTTAAACGGAACAAGCCAAACATGAAGCCATAATAAACGAGTAAACACGACGATTCCGTTTGAAAGATACACAAAATCTATTTCTACTTTTTTAAATTGAATAAAACAACAATAAATTGAACCGACGCTTGCTACAGACGCTAATATTGCTATGAAGAAATGCTGTTGCTGTAATCAGCGTTTTTTTAAGGTGGTTTGATTTACCGAAACGGTCCCCCAAATTTCTCCAGCGGTTTCCCAAAATTTGGACTTGCAATTCGTTTAAGCAAATATGGCTATTTTTTGGTATTTAAATGAAACACTTGCGGTCTCTTAAAACTACTTAGCGGTCACCCAAACCAAACCTTAAAAAAAAACTGGCTGTAATAATTTAATTTTCAAGTGACTTGCAAACTATACAAGTTTTAGGCGTTTTAAAAATTATTTTAGAATTAGTTAGGATTTTCGCCTGTTTTTTTTTCGCCAACATGTGAAGTTTCATTTAATCTCTCGCACCTGTAGTCGTCCATCGAATTCACTGATTGATTTCTCCACAACCACATCCGGAAGTGCAGTTCCGATCGAACCTCGCTGGATGAGCGAAACGACGCCGTTCCGGTCCACTACAGTTCCATTGTTAGTAAGACTTCCCCGACCTGTCAATCAAATAAGTTGAAGTCACATTTGTTTGTAATTCCGGACTTGGAAAAATAAATAAGCCAATAAATGGCCCAGTCTTCAAGTTGTCTACTGCTCTAAGTGACTTATTCCTCTAGTTAACTTCCCCCCCCCCAATAAATAAGCCAATAAATGGCCCAGTCTTCAAGTTGTCTACTGCTCTTAGCCTGACTTATTCCTATAGTTAACTCCATCTAAACATTTAATATCAGTTGAAGTATAACAAATTTCAGGACAATAACAGAAAATAAAGATTTTGGAATGGCGAGGCAAAAAACGTAGTAATTGAAAAACACGTCTTGAATATCTGAACTGTGCTGTTAATTGTAAATGATATATTAAGATCAATTTTGTGAAACTAACTTACCACTTTGATTCTTCGTCGCATTTTTATTTCCCATCGCCACTTCTTCAGTTATGGTGATCTCACAAATACTCGCATTTTCCGATCCTTCGTCGTCAGCGAAATCAGAATCATGACCACCTGAAATAAATAAATCTCATTTACGGAACAGAATGAAAGATTCCGAAGTTGCTTGTGCAAATCTATAGGTAAGTCGAAGGACCTGATGTTTTTGCCATCCAAGGTTCCCCCCCCCCAGAAGGAAGAGATTCTGTGATCTGAGGAGCTCTTCCTCCGTTCATCCCAACCTATGAGGAAGATAAAAAACATCATTCAATATTCCAATGTAAGTTTTATTTGTCATCATCAGGTGAAATAAAACACGGAAAACACGGATTGGCTATTTAATATCTAATTTTCAAAACATGATTAAAAAACCTTGAAAATAATGTTGTGAAACAATAATATGCGGATTTATAATGTTGGTGAAATGTTCTGAATCGTTTTTATTTCAGTAAACTTGTAAAACTTTCGTTGTTTTTGTAAAAAAGTGGATGCTGTATCATTTGTAAATGTGTATTTATTTGTAAACAGAATACCAAGGGACCCTCAATTCCCCCCCCCCATAATAGCAGCATTTTGACCATAAGGTGAAAAATAACCTATTTTATACAAGTTTGGAAAGGAGGAAAGGAGTAATATTAAAAAGAAAAGCGAAAAACGCGCACCATAGCTGAACTGGCTCCCTTCACTCTCCTTCCTGTTCCTCTCAGCTCTTCCTCCCATCAGCATCTTCTCCCGCTCTGCCTCCACCTTAAACTCCCTCTTCATCACAGCTGGGGACATCCGCAAGCTCCGGAACGAAGATCTCGGAGTTGATCCCGAACTCCGGAGGATGCCATGAGGATGATGCGGAACTTCCAGGGATTCAGATTCCCTTCTCAACTGATTCTGGTGGAGCTTGGCAACCGCATCCTGGATCACTTCAGGAGAAGGAAGAGATTCTGTGATCTGAGGAGCTCTTCCTCCGTTCATCCCGACCTGGATAAAGAATAAAAAAAAACATTCAATATTCAAGCACATACTGCAGTATTAATCAATTTCCTAATTTGCTAAAAAAAACTATCAATAAAGGGCCTTAAAAATAGTTTTGTGGAACAAACATATTAAAAAAATATATATTTAATATTCAAGCAAAGTGATAAAAAAAACATGTTGTAAATAGTCTTTCTTCAAGGAAACTTTCAAAACTTCTGTTGTTTTTCAAAAACTAGGTGCTGTTTTAAACAACAAACAGTGCACTCCGTTTCGATCTATAACGTCTCATCAGTGCAGCTGCTGTTTTTTCCGTAATAACTCTTTATATCTTTTTTATTAACTTAAAAACGTGTCGCATTAAGCATCACAACAGGGCATTGGACGTGGTTAGGTGCAGGGATGTCCACTGCCCTGATTATAACCCAACATTTACTATCAAAACATTCCCCGTCTCACCTCTACAGCAAGTTTCGATGCAGCGTGTAAAGCCGCCATTTCCTTTTCTCTCTTCTCTCGAATCGAATTGTTGAGCAACCTTAAACTTCCACGATCGGATCTTTTAATAGAAGGAGGTCGAGAAGTATCCGAATCCTTGATGGCTCCGGATCGTGGAGTTGACGGAGTGGAACATGCGGGAGTTATTCGACTCGCCTGCGACAAACAAGCACAGGAAGGAAATTATTCGCACGATTTCTTTCTGGTGAGTATTAGGGCCAAAGTTTCACCCCAAACAGCAATTTTGAATGGTAGTTATACTCGTAATTGAAACTTAAAGCTGAGATCACCCAGTCCGTTGCTTGGTGGATGAAGACTAATGAACCTTATAGCAATGAATGTAAGTTCAGAAAAAAACATTTAGTCGCCTCATCGACTTTAATGTATGAGTGATTTTGTCCATACGAAAGGTGGCAAGTGGCAAGTGACAAGTGGGAACTTACATGACCGTGCACTTAGCCTGTTCAGTTACAGTTGGTGTACAGTTAAAGTTAAATCAAATATATTTTCATGTCAACTATTGTATGAATGCTTTTGTTTATGAATTTAATTATGATTGTTTTTGAATAAGGCAACAAATATAAGTGAGCATGGTGTTCCACAGTTTTGAAATGTTTTCACTTACTCTTCTGCTCTGAATCCGACTCTCAGCTCTGTTGACTTCCTCCAGGATCGCCATCAGCTCTTCCTTCTTCTTCTGCATCTGAGCTTTCTTCCTCTCTTCCTCATCAGCCACGATCTAAGAAATTCAGTAATTCGATAAAATGACAACAAGCAATCAGATTTATTCGCAAACGGCTACAAAAAATATTAAGTATTCAGGATTTAGGATTGTTTTCAAGCCGTGTTGTGTACAATTTAAATTTAAACAAACGTTTTTTGCATCTTGTGTGCACATGGAACAAATGCAGTTTACATTCTCCTGATTTCAATGCCAACACATCTAGTATGATTTTATAAAAGCTACTAGCGAATGCAGATAAGCTTAAGGCATGGCTTTTTAGCTTGCTGGTCCCAACAAACTGGAGTGCCGTTAGATGACAACACTGGCCAATACGGCCGATGTCTCGTCACCAGCTGCACTGATGAGACCTAAAAGGTCGAAACATTATGCACTGTCTGCAGTTTAAAACCATTTTGTTTCTATGTTGTGTGTTGTTGAGTCATATAAAGGACGCGTGTAACCTCTAAACGACATTTACACTAGAGCAGTGGTTCTCAACTGGTGGTTCTTGTTAATAATTGTATCTCACTTCTTGAAAGTCAGTTTCAAAGAATTATATTTCAAGCCTAAATGTTTTTTCGTATGCGCACTTTAACCTTGCTCAAAAATCGAATGGTCCACGAAGCCCCCCCCCCCCCCCCCCCCCCCCCCCCCCCCCCCCCCCCCCCCCCCCCCCCCCCCCCCCCCCCCCCCCCCCCCCCCCCCCCCCCCACTGCACTAGAGGCTGCCAACCCGCTGGAATAGCAGACTAGCGAAACTGTATTGTGTACAATTTAAAAAGCAATTCTTGGAACAAATAAACTGCGCAAACATTACTAAGCGTTTTATAAAGAGCGTAAACTTCAAACATGCTTTTAAGTTTAACAATAAGTAAGCACGTAATTGCGAACCAAACCCAACTTTTTATTTTATGCCCGAAATGGGCCCGCAAAATTGGGATTTAATAAGGTCAAATTATCGCACATATGATACAAGTTTGAGCTCAGGACCGAATCAAATCCGCTTTATCGAAACTTTATTCGCTTCTTTTGGACGAGACCGAAAAAGCCCGGCCCGGCTTACAACTTTCAGCCAAACTTGAGTTTTCGTCGAATGCCAACACTACGGAAAAACGCTATTAGCATAATGTAGTTGGTTTATCGACCGAAACAGCAGCGACAGATCTTGTTCATGTTTGGCTGCGTTGGTTGGGAAAAGGACCAAAATCGATAAACACAACAAGCAAGTTAGAGGGTATCGAGACAACAGCGAGACCAGGAAACTCCAGTAGCATCAAGCCAGCCTGCTATGGGTAAGTCCACCTCATACGAGGCTCTGTTATCCCCCGCACAATCAATTACACTGAAATATTCCTGTACAACGTCACTCATCGACCGCGGCGACGTTTTTCTCCAAATTTTGCGGCTCTTTCGTTGGTCTTTCGATCCGCACCGTCAAGTTTAAATGTATTTTCAATGTCTTTTTCTGGCGCCCAAAAGCTCGTAATCAAATTTCGGTAACGATTTAAGCCTGGTTTGCAGTTTTCGGGCGAGCGCAATGTATTCAGTGCATAGGCCTGCCTTAAGCGAGTGTTTAAAAATGAACGGCAACCAATGACAATGTCACAGAACATTGCAAAATTGAAAACGTCACAACTCCACGTTTAATTTGCACCTAATTTAAATGTTTTTAAACACTTTGCCCGCTGTTCTTGTAAAGGCACGCTCAATTTAACTGTGTTGCTATAAATCATGACTTTCAACCTTCGTGATAGCGACCCCCTCTGGACGTCAAAAAATAGGCAACATTCCAATACACCGGGACCACGAGCAACCTTTGAGCGGCCCGCGATCGCAATAAAACTTCGTACTTTTTTGCAGCCGGCTACATTAAAGCCCATTGATGTACCAAAGAGTTCTTAAATTAACGCTGATAGTTATTAGATTAATGCAAAGAATTAGGTACAAAGACAAATATATTGTGTGTACGTGTGCTTGCCTTGAAAATGAGTTATGGAGTTGTGTTAAGTTTACTGTGTGAGTGGATATGACTGTTAGCAACTTACGCAAACTTGTTTAAGGGTAAAGTTGGAGGAAGCAAGTACTGTATAGTTTACCTAATATATGTACAATATTACATCAAACGAATACAAGTTAAAGTTGAAATTGTCTTAGTCTTTTGTTATTGCATGAGAATTGCCTCCGCAATACCAATACTTTTTGGCCCTTGCATGAAAAAAGGTTGCCCACGTTTCAGACTAGAAGGTCATTATTGGTTTTACCAGGTAGCCGAAGGGGCGGTTACATAGACAGATTTATTTCACCTGATGTTGTTCCTCATAAGCCATCGCCACCACAGCAAGAATCAAGTTGACCAGGTAAAATGAACCAATGAAGATAACTACCATGAAGAAAATGAGGTAGACTTGTCCATTAGAACGAAGCGTCTGCAAATGCATAATTCATTATAAGCAGTTGATCGTTACAGCGACTTTTCACTTCACAACTTTTCCTATACATTATGTAAACGCAATTACTGGTAATATCTTCGACAGCGGACCCCGTTCGAGAGCGACGATTTGTTTTAATCCGCAACACCACAGTTTGTTTACATACAACTCTGTGGCGCCCTATGCTGGCTATTATCCATAATTACGTACATATTTTATGTTTTCTGTGTTTTATTTCCATAGCAGTGACTGAACTATACTTTACACAATTTTTTGTTTGTATATTTTCAAGAAAACGCAGTTTGTAGACGCTTCTTATTGAAGAGTTTTCTAAATTAAATTTAACAATTCGTTGAAATGGTACTATCGTGTGGCAAGTTGGGTGAACGGTGCGATAGAGCCTTGCTTAAAAATTAATGTGACTAACAATATGCGCTCCTCGACCGCTTCTGGCTTGGGTAACAGCTCCCATATATAATTCACCAACCTTTCACTAGAAGAGCTTACGGGGTTTTGAAGCATTAGAAAGCCGCCAAAGTGGGACACTTTTAGAAGCGAACTTTGGACCAACGCAGTAACGTGAATAACACAGAAGGTCAACAGTTTATAAACGCACACGCATAACACGTCAAAGTTTAATGGAAAAGGACTTAAAGGTTACGCACAAAACCCATTACTTTTAACGCCGCCCCCCCCCCAGTAACGTGAATAACACAGAAGGTCAACAGTTTATAAACGCACACGCACTACACGTCAAAGTTTAATGGAAAAGAACTTAAAGGTTACGCAAAAAAAACCATTACTTTTAACGCCGTTTTTTTTTCAATTAATTACCCAATTAGTCTCATTCAAAGTTACACTTTTTCGCGGGATTCGAACCCAAACGCTCGAATCCCGATCATTTTTTATGTCTGTACATAGGCCATGCAGGCGCCCTGGACCAATCGGCCAAAATCTAGTGGCCTTTAAATTAAACCAGTTTATAGCGACAAATTGCCCAACAATGTTTGTTATGTGTCAATTTTAATTACAATGTTTAAAATTTACGGCGTAGCTTTAGAACGCGTGGTGTGGTTGGTTCCAAGCGGTCAGACGGTACCAAACAAACTTGGGACATTTGGTGACTGGTTATTTATGGCTCCGTACCTACTCATTGTATTGTAAACATTATTTATGTTGTGATAAAACGCGAGTTTATGATTTTATGTGTGCAATCACGATTGTTACATAGTTACAAGCAGACCTCATGACTCGAAAACCTATTTAAACACCAGAATAAAACTTAAGGTCAAGTTTAACTGGTAAATATAATATATAGACAGAATTACATCCAGACATAGGAACTGAACTTTAGAAATAATCTTAAAAAATACAATGCAACTTCGCAGAGTTGTAACTAGTGATGGGCGTTCCATAGTCTAATGCTTTTTTCCCGAGGGCTATTGTCATCATTCGAGTCTTACCAGCTGATAAAGGTTTTCCCAGTAATCTTGCGCCATGAGACGAAACAGGGATAGAAACGCCCACAGAAAGTTGTCGAAACTTGTGTAACCAAAGTTGGGGTTTTCTCCAGCTTGGTAGCACGTATATCCTTCCCAGCATTGTCTGAAAACCAAAAGAGTCCATAAAAAAATGGTAAAAGTAGTTGGGAGACGTTAAATATTCAACAAACCTAAATAATGTTTTTAAAACCAGCATATTTCTGTGCCAGCAAGCGTTTAACAATCTAGGCGTTTAGTACAACCGGTTGGGTGGCACAAGCTTTACTCACACAATATATCAGACTATATTGGCGAGTAAAAATCTTCTTCATATGTGAAAACAATATTAAACAAGCTAAATATTTAAAGTTAAGAAGTGGGATATAAATGTTTATTGGAAGACTGGTGAATGAGAACGGATACTTGATTTACTTGTAGGAACAATATGAAGTTGAGTAGTAGAGTATAAATGTTTATTGGAGGAATGGTGTATGTTGTTTATACTTTGCTATTTCGAATCCAACTTACCCGGATTGGGATCCGTTTCCACAAAGCCACGCGGCCCCATTTACGAAGCAGTAATTACCTGAAAGCAAGAAAAGATGTTGTCACAGAATATAGTGTTTAGGCAAAGTTTGAAAACAAAAAATGCAAAGCCAAACAGAAAACACGACTTGGATATACATAGTGTAAACTAGAATGCATATAGCCCACTTAAGATCCTAATTTATAGTCCAATAGTTGCTTTTCAAAACGGCAAACTTTGCAGTCTGTATAAGCTTCCACCCTACTTATGGGTGAAATCCACATTATTTCAATCACCAAACGTCTACACAACCAACCCAACCTGGACTTTTGGCCTTGGCATGTGGCCTTGAGATGTTCACCCTACACAACGCCACCAGTACATTTTTATGTGTTACTTTACAGTCAACACTTCAGATGGCTTTTAGACGTTATCGTATTTAGGGGCTTAAAGTCGCAATGCTACAGGTATGGGTACGCCACTGTTGTTAGTTAATATCCCCCCCCCCACAGTCAACACTTCAGATGGCTTTTAGACGTTATCGTATTTAGGGGCTGACTTAAAGTCGCAATGCTACAGGTATGGGTGCGCCACTGTTGTTAAGTTAATGATCGTACACCACAGCTAGAATGAAATTGATAAAGTACATGATAAAGATGAAGAAACTTAGCTTAAAGTAGCGAATGTTTAGTTGATAATGTTGTAAAGTCATTTTCAACGTCACCCAGCTGTTTAATAACCCCCCCCCCAATTGATAAAGTACATGATAAAGATGAAGAAACTTAGCTTAAAGTAGCAAATGTTTAGTTGATAATGTTGTAAAGTCATTTTCAACGTCACCCAGCTTATTAATACAAGTTTACCAACTCACATTCATCTCCAGTCCATTCCTCTAAACTCTGGTTGAACCAGCCCTTGATGCGGGATTCGTTTTGGCATTTAGGATCCGGATTCGATTCGCAGAACATCGGTAGTGACACCAGGGCGCCCTCCTGTGGGTAATTTGCAAGTTTTACTTATCTGTGTTGGTTGGTTTTATATTTTAACTACAGTGTTGGCTTGACGAATAAAGAGACCATATAGATGGGTTTGGTGAACACGATTTAACTTGACGATGCCGTTTTTGCATCGTTTAGTTTTAAATAAGAAAAAATAAGAAAAAATGAAAGGAAAGTCCGGTATTGTTAACTACATATTAGCTAGTGAGGTAGCGTTTTTAGTAATTTACTGGAAATTTAAATTTTGTTCAATCCGTTTTTAATCCTCTTTTTAAAGCCGTTTTCAAACTGTCCATTTCTCCAGTGACGCAGCAATCCCTATACTCGCCTAATAAGACAGTGCCCATCTCTGGATGTGGACAATACAGACTTAGTCATATAATATGTTGTCAAAAAAGCCTTATATTATGTGCCATTGGGTGCTAGGTTTAACAGGCTGAAAACCTTGTGTACTAAAACCCTGAGCCATAGCTGAAAAAGTGTAAAAAATCAGGGCAGACAAACAGGCGATATGGGTAAGGTTATGCGCGGAATCGATTGATTAGTTTAATCAAAAAATCGTGTTCAAATACATGTTGCAAGTATCTATCGATCAAACGGACGCACCGGCCTAAATAGCCTGATAGCATCGTGTGTTGTCGCACAGCTGTATTGGTTGTAAGTCAATAAAACAATTAGCTCGGCTAACTTTGTTCAAATCGCCGTAACAGTTCGAAACGAACTGGGTGATTCATACAATGTTAAAAACTTTGCACATGCCAAATAACCTGTTATCCACGACAACTATCACATTGACGCACATTAGTATATTTTTTTACATTTCAGAAAAGGCCAAATTTTAACAAACAATGTAACAGCATCACTGAGTTTTAACATGTAACAACCACTCGGTACTTTGAGACGTAAATTATTCGGAGTTAAAGTTGAATATATGTTTTAAAACCAGTTTTAGTTAGCACAACACTGTGGTGTGCCAACACCATGATGGAAAGCAAATTTATCAATAAATTAGAAGAGTAAGGAATCAACATAACAAAGGTGACTCCACTATTTAATAGTTAATATTTCTATAGCTCACCAATCCGTGTGAATTGTTGAGGTTGTCGAACGGAATGAGCTGACCGTCGGTGGTTTTGAAAACAAACTGCGACTTTAGCAACTCCGGCGAAGCGTAATAAGATCTCTCGAAAGGTTTGGTAACATTCGTATAGTTCTGTGTGTCCCATGCATCCTGTAGTGTTTGGTTGTAACTGAAAAATAAGTGTCGAAAATATAAGTCAAGACTCGGTTCAAAATTCGTAAAAAATACATCCCCCCCCCCCTCCGGCGAAGCGTAATAAGATCTCTCGAAAGGTTTGGTAACATTCGTGTAATTCTGTGTGTCCCATGCATCCTGTAGTGTTTGGTTGTAACTGTAAAAATGTAGAAATTATATGTCAAGACTCGGTTCAAAATTCGTAAAAAAATACATTTTTGAGTAGTTTTAAACTTTCAAAGGCACAAAAGACTTTTAAATGCACAAATGAAAAATGTTGTCAAAATAAAAATGTTGCTATTTAAAAGTCAAGTTTAGGTTAAAAAGTTGAAAAAAAACTGTTTTTAGTTAAAAAAAAACATCAATTTTATGTAATATCCCCAATTTTATGTCAATTAAAAAAAGCACCAATTTATGTCAATCGTGATGTGACAAAAAAAAGTTGGTTTAGTTTGTTTATATTTTTCAAATTAACCAAACCAGAAACATTAAAATACATGTACTTAAAACTGTTTGACTCCCGGTAATCATTTATCTTTTGTCGAGAAATGCTAAAAACTTATTTTAAGTTTTTATTTTTCGTGTGTCATGCAAACCCACCTCGGTGGCCATGTTTTGATGCATTTGTTGCGAAGACTTCCCATGAAGAGTTGTAATCCGATGAGCGCAAAGACCGACAGACCGAACAGAGTCAGAATCATCACATCTTTGAGAGCCTTCACCGACTCAATCAGAGCTGACACGATCGCTTTTAAACCTGAAACAATCAGCAAAAAAATGCTCACAAAATTCTCAATGCCAACTTGAAACTTGGGTAACGGTTCAAAACCCAAAACTAGTAAGGTGTCAAGTTTTGTGTCCGAATTGCCTTAATTTTTAAGCATCTTTTTTGACAGGCCCCGGAACAGACAGTATATTTCATTAAAGTACATGAAAATCATTAAGCCGATGGCATCTAATATTTTAAGACATATATAGCAGCAGCAGTAGTATCCTATTCAAATAGAATTATTATATTTTATAGGTTTGTTTTACTACGCTATAGTTGACTACTTCTTAGCAAGACGACCAAATGCCTTAAGCATGTTTTGAGCATAAAAATGGGAAATGTGACAGCGCTTTGAAAACTGATGATGGGATTAATATGCATTAAGCGGATGCAAAAACGTGCAGTCTTACGTCATAATATGGAATGAGGTTACGTCAGAGTATATGAATCGATTGAATCGCGTTTTATCGACGGGCGTTTTGAAGGGGATTAATTATGTAGGCTAGACGGTGAAGCCAGTGTGTATTTATTATGCACAGTTAACAACTAGACACGCCAGCAGAGGAAAATTTGTTTTGAAAAGAATGGGACTCGGCCGTCTACCACCATTTGTGCCGAAAATACAGCATAATTCCAATTTGAAGATTACTGTAATAAATGGTATACTTCTCATTAAATACACAACTTTTAACGCGTTAGACGTTTTTTTGGATAGGAATTATGTTAGGTACACAATTCACGTTTTTAAAGATTCTGACAAAATCAGACCAGCCAATATATTTGTCGCCTGCCATTCGTGTGGTTATCTCGCGTTTTTTATTTGTTTTACTTGCTGCTTGGTTATTACATTTCATCTCAAGATGATGTAAGAAGTGGCGAAAAGTCATCTTTTACAAATAAATTGGCCTGTCTGTTTCTCTGCGAAACAATTTCTACCTTAATATACAAACAACTACTGGCGAAGACAGAACCAAGCTTTGGAAGATAATTAAACAATTTAGATGCAAACGTTTTGCCTTTGCGGCTCTTTGCAAGTTAACCGGCAGACAAACTTTATATTTTTCGAAAGTTTTTGGGCAGCATGGCCCTTGGTCTGTATGCCAATGCTTACACCTTACAAAATGTACATGAAAAACATGCAGATATGATTTACCGGGAATGGCTGAGATTGCCTTCAAGGCTCTGAGGACGCGAAAAGCACGAAGCGCCGCCATTCCTGGGATTTTCTTCGCTTCACCACCAGCAGCCATTGCGTTCATGATCACATCTAAGTAACTGTGGATGAAAGTGTCTCATGTAATGAACCTGCTGCTGCTCATATGATACGTGAATCATGAACCGAATTGCTAAATGCCAAGGTCATGACCTTATGTGTGACGTATATCAACCAAGTTTATTGTGGCAAGAGTGACAGAGGGATAAAACTAACTTATATAAACTCTTTTAACAAATCGCTACTAATTAACATTTCAAATAACATTTGCCATTTTAGGCATATGTTCAAGTTTTTTTACGGCATTTAACCCATTAGCTGCTTGTGACTTGTTAGTTTTGCAATTTATGTTTTTAAATCCTTAATTTTGTCACTTTATCTCGAGATCGAAAATCACGTTGATAAATGTTTGAAGGTATTTAACGAGGTTGAAAGCGTGAAGTCGTAAAGAGATAGGCATGCGTAAGCACGAGGCAAAAGATATAGTGAAAAGTAGAACAAAAACGAAGAGAATAGAAATAGAGAAATACCTTGACTTGAAGAAATAGCTTTGAGTGTTCGAAGCACACGAAAAGCACGTAGACCAGTAAGACTGCTCACTTGTAAACCGAGAATTATAATAAGTTCCGAGAAGAAACTGTGGTAAATATGAAAAGGAGGAGGTATAGAGTAAGAAGAAGAAAAGGAATATATACAGTTCAGTTTTAAAGCTAAACCAAGTGTACTGAGGTATTTGTAAAAGTTTGCAGAAGCAAGAAAGGATAAAAATCTTAAAACGGCAGATGTTTACTTCTTAATAGAGGTATGTGCGTATGTGCAAAAATTCTCACGCGAAATTGAAACATTTTTCTTCAAATTTGTAAACGTAACTTAACAAAAAAAAGATGCTAGCCAAAAGCAATTGCGTTATTTTACTGATAATGGAAATAGATTGTGTGAATTCTCTCACGTTAAAAACACGACTAATATTAACGTCACTTCTATGTCACACTCTTTAAGTCGGTGTCTGGTGTTATAAAGTAACAAGAAATATTTAATTATTTACAAACAACATCACAGTTCGCTTACGCTGTTGCTATGACGCTGATATCCAGCAGGTTCCACGGATCTCTCATATACGTGAAGTGGGTCAAGATAAAACCACGTGACAAAACTTTAACAATCATCTCGAACGTGTAGATGCCAAGAAAAATGCGTCTGCAAAAATCAAGTATAAGTTTGCACGAAAAATCGTTTAGTTTTCCAGAACGATAAAACACGAGTGGCTTTTAACAATATTTTACATTTTTTCTTGCCTTTGTTCTAACCAGCATAATTTTCAGCAATTAAGCCAGAAAAAAAGCTAAAAAAGGAACAAATACAAAAAAATGGAACAATACAAAATGACGAAAATACATACACACAATCAATACTTCAACGCATTCATTGTTATTAATCTTTTAAAATTTCTCATTTCTATAAACACAGAATAACTTTAGGCGATACCATTCACTGTATGTAATACTTACTCGACATAATTGTTCACCCAGGGCATGTTGGATGTGTTTTGAGTCATGAAGAAGCAGTTGACGAGAATGGTAAGCATGATAAAGCTGTTGAAAAGCGTGCTGACGCGAATTAACGTTAAGGAAGCTTTTTTATTCAATCTGGTTCAAAATTTAATCCTCAAAAATTTTTAATATCCATTGTATATGATATAAAAACCCTAAATATAAGCTTAGTGTAAAAATAAACAACTATATTCTTAAAAAAGTAATAAATTATACAAGTGCGAAAATATAGCCAAAAATAGTCGTGGTATTCAAAGTATTAAGAAGTTTTAATTAGCTGATTTTCGTATAATTTGAATCCAAAAATATTTTTGTGGCCACAAACGTGATGATTTGCGATTTTCTGGTAAATCCCGCGAGTGAAACCTGACTCAGATCAACCAGTGGAATGTCCTGACCTATGAGACGGACATGTCACTTAATGGAAAGGCGTTTACCAGCTGGTAATGGTTGAATGTTACAAGTGGATTACTGTGAAATCCGTAGTAGCTTCGAGTTCACACATTACCACTCAAATTTTCCAAAGCGCGAAAAGGCGTTTAAAGTTCTGCACAAGGTAATGTTATGTAAATCAGTATTGCTCTTCCAACAGTTTTATTATAGATAGTCGATGTCTCCCATACAAGACGTCTTCATCAGGAGAATGACAAGACAAATATAATAAAAACTGTTGAAAGAGAAATACTCGTTTATACATTTTGCATGGCAGCAAAAGGTTATTTATTCAGGTAATGTTATGTTGCATCGTCGTCTTTCCAGTGGGTGAGCACTTCTTTACCTTTACAAATACGTCGTACCCTTAACGCCTATCTGCATTCGTTTAATTTAGTTTTTTTTACAAATCAATCCTTTCAAATTAAATTACTATGAAGCTAGCCAAATCCAAAAGGTTAAAAATTAACACATAATATGATGGCATAGAAATCATAAATATGACTGTTTCCAGCTTATTCTATTTGAGTAAGTTTTTAACGATGTCTAAATTTTCCTAGAAAATTGTGTTAATATATCCAAATATAATGACTCGTCTGCCCAAAGACAACGTTGTTTTCGGTATTGCCATTTCAGCATGTTAAAAAAAACTGTCCAATTGGACAATACTGCACAATTTAAACAAGAATAACCTAGTTTGTTGCTTGGTGGATGAAGACTATAATGAACCTAATGCTCATTGATTCAGTTCATGAAAAACATAAAGTTATTCATCCTGAAGAAATTTTACTTAATCAGACAAAAAAACAAGAAGCAAAGGATATGAATGAACGAGGACTCGGTTTGCTATCCTCCTGACAAAACTGAGTGGCCCAAAACAGTAAAGCGCTCGTGTGGCGCTGAACCGGTAGATGTTGTAGTTCTGATCCAATACGATGTAGGTCTGCAAGGTAAACGACAGTAGATTGTGTTCGACCTGCAAATGCGCTGCTGGTGCAGTTTGCGCTACGAGCCCGTCCGCCATGAATTATTGATCACAGCTAACAATCAACTGCAGCTACAAGTTTAATAAGAAGCTTTCTCCTTAAACCTGTTGCTGGGCAACTTATGCAAAGTGGAAAGTAATTACTTAACACAGTCTGTAGGGTTTGAAGCAAGTTCAAGGCTGTTACACGGTGGGTGCATGCGTAAAAAGGTAAAACAAAAACATGTACAGAACTGTCTAGCCCCCCCCCCTTATGCAAAGTGGAAAGTAATTACTTAACACAGTCTGTAGGGTTTGAAACAGGTTCAAGGCTGTTACACGGTTGGTGCATGCGTAAAAAGGTGAACAAAAACATGTACAGAACTGTCTATTACTGCCCTCTTTAAACGACAACTTTAAAGAGAATACTGTTCGGAAAATAAAGTAGATTAAAAGCCCTAACCAGATCAGTTCTAGATCCTATAATAAAGACACTACGTCTGCGGACGTCAAAGTAAATTCATATGAATGTGCTTTGATGGTCTATGGTTGGGACGTTTAACAAAATGCAGTAGACAGCATTTGCAAAATATGATGAAAAAAGTAGTTCTTAGATATGGAGCTTTCACACGTTATGTAGTAAATTAAACAAATTTTTATCAACATAAACATAAGCACCCCAGAAAAACCCATGCGCCCTTTGTGGGAACATTAACCCCATGCTTGAAATCGCTCAACTTTCCCAACCAACAGTTGCCAGTATATGCTCGTACGTAGTTTATAACACAGCAGTTCTTGTTTCACAATTGGTCACTTACATTTTTGTCGTCGTAATAGTGATCTGGGTCCACTAGAGGGCGGAATTTATAATCTTCAGGGACATCCCCTTGCAGGTATTCGGGTAGGGTTTTCCCCGCCTCGAGGTCAGAGGTCGCGTGAGAGTTTTTTGATGCTTCCTCCGCCTCATCCTCCTAAAAATTATAATAAGTAGGATGAGAGAAACGCTAGCTTGATTTTATTAATTAAGATTTGACCGCTAGTTCGTAAAACAAATTAAGACACAAACGTTGCTTTAAAATCTACATTTCTCGTTAAGAAAGGTACAGGGATTTAATGGTCAAAGGCGGCATGCTTTATTTTTCAAACGTTTCAGCAAAGCATGTCGCTTTTTGCGTCTATTTGGGCCGTTATTTTCACCATTAAACTTATGAACAGATCTGTATATAGTGTTCCAAAGTTGTTTTGCAAATTACGTTTTGTTTGGAAAGCACACGCAGCATTTCTAAACAATGCAAAGGTTATTGTGGCTTTAGTTGCATAAAGAAAAAGTCGATAGTTTCGTTGTTTGTGTGCTCTGCATTCGATGCTGCTCAAATACAAACAGCAGAAGCAAAACACAAAGAAGAAGCAAGGAAGGCGAACTCTAACTTGGCTAACTTCGAATGAGAGGAAGGAGTTTCCACGGAAAATCAATAGTATTGACAAGGCGGCGAAGGGGGAGCCTTCGGGAAAAGTTTCCCGAATTTTTCAGCGCAATACCGGGATTCGACTGGTATCGGTTATGGACGGGTACAAATCCGGTCTAATGCATTGAGTGTAGCGTCCCGAGCCCGTATGAAGGCAAAGCGAAATGTCAAGAACCCCAAAATAAAGGGGGTTGCGCACGCACATGAGGAAGTTAGGCATCGATCGACGGATAAAGAAGCTAAAAGACGCCGCATAAATATTTTAAAAGGTCATTATGTAGATGCCTGCACTCGAAGGAAAGCAGGACCTTCCACACAACATCAAGTTAGACTTGAAAGTCAACTTTTTCCAAAATTGAAATATTCCACACTGGTAAATCACTATAGTTTATGCCTATAATGATTCTAACTTCTATCATATGGTGAAATATGTGGTGATGCTTAATTTAAAAAAGGTGCTTCCCTTCATATAAAAAAGGTAAAAACTTAAATAAACGGTTCAAACAAGCTACCGAAGATTCTAATGCCAATGACCGAGAGAAAACATAATACACAAAGTTTTGATCAAACTCATTGGCCCCTTTTACTAATTCAATCTACCTAACAGTGTGTTGAAACGCTATTAAAACATATCAGAATATTCTTAAGAAAGGTTTTGTAAAAGTTTCCATATTTTTATGTTTTAATCAAATTTACAACTCGACTGCGAATTTAATCTTAACTTCAAATTTCTGCATCCCGCCGAATACATAAACACAGTTTAACAATGTCTTGCGAAATATTTTAGGCTGCACCCCAAACAAAGCAGAATTATAGAAATCAGCACTAACATTTCACCGTAATTGTGTTTTTTCAGTTATTTTGTTCCGTTTCAGCAACGTTGGTTATTTAACCTAAACCGATTAAGTTAAGTTTGTCACTATTATTATTATATATTATGGCGTAGGAGGTTTTCTTACCAGCACACTACGTTATATCGTATTATCGAACAAACTGCCAACGAACTATGGCATCAAACCACCCTAATCCGTTTAACATAGACAAGTTTGTCAAAACAATTTCTGCATGGGCGAGCTCGTGAAAAAAACATGTATTTTTCGATGACCTTCACAGACTGACCTTGAAAGTCTTCTTCCTTCGTTTATCGTTTGTCAACGCGACGGTCCTCTCCTGTTCTCGAATTTTCTCTTCCGTGAGGGGGGTGAAAAAGACCTCCAACAGGGTGAGTGTTGACATGACGTCACCAACCGATTACGTCATTCGGAGGGAAATTTTGTTCAAGCCCTGAAAAATTATGACGTCATTTTAAAATAATTTATCAAAATTTATGTAAAATTTGAAAAATGTAGGATTTGAAAAACTATGTTAAAAGCATTTTAAAAGCATTCTTGGTTAAAACCAGCATTTCAAAATAATGTCAAAATTGTTTCTTGAAGCATTTTAAAATATTGGTTCTATTTGAATAAGTCAATCATAGAAATCATACTGCCCCCCCCCCTAAAAGCATTCTTGGTTAAAACCAGCATTTCAAAATAATGTCAAAATTTTCTTGAAGCATTTTAAAATATCGGTTCTATTTGAATAAGTCAATCATAGAAATCATACTTCACTAATTTGTTTGTTGTTCTGATTTAAGCCGAGCGCCCTAAGAGAAAGAGTGAAGCGGAAAAGAGCAATTCTAACTTTGAGTTCGATCAAGACGTGCACAGGTTCATCTCAGCTAAACGATCAATAATAATTATGTTCAGCAGTTGAATGACCTATATGCAACTGCATCAGCGAGGCTTCCACTATTTGGTAAAACTAGGCCATGTTCAAACACAAAGCACATGTTGTGGTTTACACATGAACATTTTGATTTATCTTTTCCATACAACTTCTTTAAAATCCAAATATCTATTCTAAAGTTACTATTTTTAAGAGTTGTAATTTGGTTTGTTTTTTTTAACAGTGCTAATTTTGCGCTAAAAATCGTCAACTTGTTGGCCCCCCCCCCCGCCTTTTCGTGAACAGCCAGACTTTACCAAAACGCACCATTTTGTTTATTTAACGAGCTGCTAGTACATTACCTACTTATAACAAAAAAGTAACGCGCTTTTGAAAAAGATTTGAGCTTATAAAGATCTGCATAAAGTCCTAAGTTTTGTTTGTTTAATTATTATTTTTCCGAACTGTCGTTGGTCCTAAAAAAGCTATGGATAGACATATTCAATGGCCAACAGAGTTATTGCATCAGCTAATACAGTTTTATAATATCCCCCCCCCCCACTATTTGGTAAAACTAGGCCATGTTCAAACACAAAGCACATGTTGTCGTTTACACATGAACATTTTGATTTACCTTTTCCATACAACTTCTTTAAAATCCAAATATCTATTTTAAAGTAACTATTTTTAAGAGTTGTAATTTGGTTTGTTTTATTTAACAGTGCTAATTTTCAGTTGAATTTTATTATTTTTAAGCGCTAAGAATCGTCAACTTGTTTGCCTTTTCGTGAACAGCCAGACTTTACCAAAACGCACCATTTTGTTTACTTAACGAGCCGCATTACCTACTTATAACAAAAAAGTAACGTGCTTTTGAAAAAGATTTGAGCTTATAAAGATCTGCATAAAGTCCTAAGTTTTGCTTGTTTAATCATTATTTTTCCGAACTGTGTCGTTGGTCCCAAAAAAGCTATGGATAAACATATTCAATGGCCAACCGAGTTATTGCATCAGCTAATACAGTTTTGTAATACAATTAGCTGTTTTGCTTAAGAAATAAAGTGAAAAACATGAGTAAAATATATTCATTTATATTTCGCAGTACGAGGTGAGCCTAAACCGGTTTTGGATAAACATTTGATCAGGTCGCTGACGTAACAAGTTTTAAAACCCCCCCCCCCATTCATTTATATTTCGCAGTACGAGGTGAGCCTAAACCGGTTTTGGATGAACATTTGATCGAGTCGCTGACGTAACAAGTTTTAGAATCACGCGTTTAAGAAGATTCACCACAAAAAGAACTCAGCTGTCGTTGTTTTACAAAACATTTAAATTAGCAACTCCGTTTCGTACCCCCCCCCCTTCACCACAAAAAGAACTCAGCTGTCGTTGTTTTACAAAACATTTAAACTAGCAACCGTTTCGTGTGTTTATCTGTCCCCTTCTGTCGCTGTATTCGTGGTGCAAAGCAATCTGAGACTTTTAACAGTTGACCTGCTTTGAATTTGAAATATTCATGAAGCTCCCTCTGGTCACCTGCGACCAGAAACGTCACGCACCGGCGAGTTTTAATTAAGTGACACGCTTCAGTGAGGAAGTATTTTGCAGTCATTTTCCCTTTGGGCTCAATCAACCGAATCAGTTATTTCAAGGCTTGGAAATAAACTTTTTTAGGAACACGTTATAGAAACAACTTTTAAACCACTGTCTCGAATGTCTCTAACCGTCTTTAAAACGGAACGGAACATTTTCCCTTTGGGCTCAATCAACCGAATCAGTTATTTCGGATACAGCTGATGTAAAACTTACGTGTTTGGAACGTGTTTTGCTTGAAGATCAAACGCCTTGTAAAGTGGCACAATTCATAAAATTAACTTAACTATTGCACCTGCTAAAAAAGTATCCAGATTTCAATGACCACAAAAAACATACAACCAATATACAACCAAGATCACTAGGAAATTTTAAGCTAAATTACAAACAATGTACAATTGTGTTTATTTTTATATCAATGCTCTGAGAAACAATAGAGACGTGGGTATTGTTGCGTCATAAGTGCACCTCGACTACGCATTTTAACCACGCGTGACGCGTCATCGCGATGCAGAAATGTTCGAGAGAGAAAAAGAGAATCTCATATCTCGATGTGGTGCCTTCAAGTGCTCGAAACTTTTCGTCATTTCTGACAACAAGCAAATTAATTTCGCACTTTTCAGGTGTATTTGGGCACCAGAGCAACAAACGCAATGATTACTGTTTACCATGCAACTGCTTTTTATGATAAATGTGCGCCAAATACTTTTAGGTGAAAAATATTTCGACAAAAATCATGACCTTGAAAATGGCCTTGACTTGTTTCCATCTCTATGACTTCACACAAACATTTCTATGACATCACAAGTGCTGCTGGAAATGTCACCTGAATAACTTTTAAAGTGCGCCTTAGGCCGTCAGAATAAAACTGTTACTAAACGTGTATCTGACGTATCTGGCACATCAGGTTAATAAAGGTCAAAACTCTCAAGTAAGTTTACTAATGTTCACAAGAAAGATTTGGCCACGTTTAAAGAAATCTTGCAAGACCATGCACATAACTTGGAAACAAACTTTTTTAGAAACATAATTTAGAAAAATCTTTCAGGCCACCGTCTCAACTGTCTCTAATCGTCTTTAAAACGGAACGGAACACTTCAAAAGCACTCAAAATCACTAAATTGAACGAGTCAATTAATAATCGCGATAGTTACGTCATAAACGAGTTGAATGTCTACGTCACAAAGCGTGAACCTGCTGATGCAGCGGGTTTTGACTAAATGTGAAAACGACAGACAGGAAAGGCCCGGGGTGGCCGTTTGAATAATTGATGAGGTCCTCTGACGCCAACGGCTAAAGTACGTTGCCGAAAATTTTTACCCAACTTCATCGGAACCGGGCATCTTCCCCGAGAGCACCACAAACGAAAAAGTTTTCACGCCGAATAGATATTGTCATGCTTAGAGTTCAGGATTTATCTCACAAGAATAAACAAAATGTCCTCCAAAATAAGAACAAACTTATGTCCATGATTTTCATCAGTTGGGTAACATCGTAAAAAACAGTACCCCCCCCCCCAACAAACTTATGTCCATGATTTTCATCAGTTGGGTAACATCGTAAAAACAGTAGAGACTAAATTACTGAAACTGGTAGACAATATTTCCTCGTGTCTACCCTCAATTAATGTCAAATTTACCTGGTTGTAAATCAAGTAATGTTGTGCATAGACGGAAATAAACGTAATCTGGAACATTTAGTCCAAAAACAAATGACTCCACAAACTTTTTCTGAAGCCTAAACACCACAAAATTTAAGGGTTTTTTTTGCACCCTACCTTTACGTTATTGGACGTATGCAACCACTAAGGAAAATTTTAAACATGTTCGTTGAGAAAATAAACCAAAGGTCAATGATATGTTAATAAACCAAAAGATACTCACATTATGTGACTACTTTTTTGTGCCTATCTACATGCCATTGTGGCAGTTAAGCAATAAATGGTCGAGTGCAAAACAACATATTGCGCAACTGAGAAATCGCGTGAGACATAATGCTGAAATTGAACACAACGCTCGCAAAATTTTAACAACGGGACGCTTTAACAATTAAATTTATCTAGGAAACACAAAACCCACTTCGTAAATTTTACTGTTCCAAGAGGATATTTGTGTTTGTTTTAATGAACAAATCAACCTAATCGCGGTACTTGCCCGTCTGTTCAAAATTTGTTACAGAACAAATGTTTCTATATTATCCAATTAAAAAGGTTGGGCGTTCAGTTAACAATAACCCGTACCTACATTGACGTGTTATAGTTAGGGATAGCACTTTTTACAGACACTGAAGATGCTTTTAAAACGAAAAATATTTGTCTACAATAAAAGAGCTGACAGATTTTAACCAGGAAATGTTTGTTTTTAAAAGTGTCCCATATAGACGGTCTTATATTACGTATTGATTGTGTAGCATTGTGTTGCGTAACAGCTTAAATATGGCGGTTTGTAAACATTGGTAATTGCTTCAGAACAGAAGAAACTCTTCAAATCGTCTTGTGACATCGCCACAATCACAGCAGCAGCACCTCCAAGCACTCGTGGGAATTATGTCCCTGGACTTGAAAGCCAGACTGCGTGCATCAAGCCGTGCCTTTGTAGCATAATCCAATCCCGCATTGCCAATGTATATGCTGGTTACTAATTGCCTTGGTGCTATGTCTCTGGTCCTTTAACTCTGCGCTTGGTTCCAGCATAAGGTATACGGGTTTAATCCCCTTAAGACCTGAACTCCTCAACTCATGCCGACGACCGTGAACTTTGCCTTATACCAGGACTGGGTTTGAAAGATGTTAAGGACTTTATGTGAGTGCTTTTCCTTGCACTTAAATTTGGTGGAAAAAAATACACAAATATAAACAGGCCAGAACACACACCGACCATGACTCACAGACCTCAACTGTATTGAAATGATTGGGAGTTTTTTTGTGATTGCTGCCCATTGGACCTTCATTGGGACTAAACATTTGAGATCATGCACTTAATTGCGGACAACTCAGTAACAAGTACTTACTTAACAAATCATGGCAAAATATACTTCGGTAATAATTAACCTCAAGACTCTTGCATCCGGAACCAAGCATAGGGAATCATACTGACTGCAAACAACGTGTTTAGTGGTAAACACGAAACAAAAGTTAAACGAAGAAGGTAGGCTTAATGAGGAATATAATGATCAAGTAGACTAAGGCGACATGTTTTAGTATTACAATTATCGACAAACGCTGAGATGTATTTTAGGCCATTATATTCTTCATTAAACTTATGAATGTCACAAACAAGGTAAACTACTCTTCGCGCAATTGACCACCCCCAAAAAACGCATAAAATCAACTTACAAAACGAGATCTTTGAATTGCTTTCATACAACGACTTCTTTGTACAACAATAAACTTTTAATTGGAGTCTTAGTATTTTGATCTGTCGCTTTTCCAATTTCAAACTTTCCCGCAAATATGCACCGAATGGCCGTAATTGTGTAAAAGAATGTGTTTGTGGATCTCGGCCATTAAACGCTTTGCGTCAAAACCTTCGACAGTTACGTGGCATGTATTGGAATAATTAAAACTACCACATTAAAATAAATACGGTACTAAGACAAACATTTTATCGTTAGTTTTACAGTAAGTGTATCATTATAAATCTGAGCAATAAAAACTTTTTACTACTGCCGACCCCTAAGAGAGAAACTTCCCTTTTGAACAATCATTGAAATAGTCCCAATTTAACCAGCGAACGGTTAGTATTCGAGCGAAAAGTACAAACTCGAAACCCAGCTCCAGCCAAATTTTTAAACAAAATCCGAATCAAGCCCGATAGTTGGTTAATTTCGACACAAATATCCCCCCCCCCCGGTTAGTATTCGAGCGAAAAGTACAAACTCGAAACCCAGCTCCAGCCCAATTTTTAAACAAAATCCGAATCAAGCCCGATAGTTGGATTAATTTCGACACAAATGATAACAAATGTAAAGTCAGGTCCACAAATTCAGTAACACGAGACGGAAACTTAAAAAAAAGTGACTAGAATAAATAAATACCCAAAAGTCAAAGGGCTTGTATAATGCACTATACATTGCTATCCACGTTTCAACAATTGTTGTTCCCGTCAATACAGCTAAATGTTAAAAGATTATACTGCGACTTATAAACGAAGTATAGTCTACGTGACGTAAGCATATAGAAAGTATGACCTAAGCAATGACGTCATGCATTTAGAAAACTGATGAGTAAACAAATAAAGGATAAATATTGCAAAAAATGAACTTCAATCAAGAGCGATCTGGGTCAAAAATGCGTCCCCCCCCCCTATAAACGAAGTATAGTCTACGTGACGTAAGCATATAGAAAGTATGACGTAAGCAATGACGTCATGCATTTAGAAAACTGTTAAGTAAACAAATAAAGGATAAATATTGTGAAAAATAAACTTTAACCAAGAGCGATCTGGGTCAAAAATGCGGGGTTAATTTTGATGGGGGAATTAACAGGGATGATGCGGCACTTAACAAACTGATTCTCGGGTCAAGTAGCTTTCACCTTTCAAGTGAGATGACGTCGATAGGAAAAGCAAAGCGACGGAACAAATTAGCGCGCAACATGTCGCGTGTCGCGTTCGGTTATAAATGTCGTTTTTACGTGCGTTGTGAGCGGGCGCGCGAGGCAATAAACTCGCTAGTTTACGACACGCACAGATGAAGCGAATTAGGCATAATGAGAGAACAGATGCGGTGCCCCCACCGCCACGGATCAATAAAATTACCTCGCGCTATTTCAGTTGGGGACGACCGACGCAAAGTTACGCGTGTTACGGTATTGGTTTTTACCTCTGCTACTGACTGAATACATATAAACGTACACCAGTGCAGCTTACAAACACTGTGAACGTCACAGAAGATTGTGAATAACATGTAATGTCCTGGGTGCATTTGCAGGTCGCCGTTTTTACGAAACCCTTTTTTACCAACACATTAATTATTATTTATGTTGGGTCAAAACCCAAAACAAAATCACATTTGTTTGTTTCAGGTTTTGACCACAAACACAAACGAACGAAACTTAGACCAAGACTCCATCAAANTATCTGCGCATGCGCACCCCTTTAAACGCCACCACCAATATTAAATAATTAATGCACCTTCAGGCGCACATTGGTCACGTGGCTAGTGACGTCACTATGCAAGGGAGGGCGTCAAAAGTTAGAAAAGTCGAAGAAGAGATAGAGTGTAAAAAAGGTTCTTAGACGGGGCTTAGTAACACAAGAAAACGCTTCCCCCCCCCCGCACCTTCAGGCGCACATTGGTCACGTGGCTAGTGACGTCACTATGCAGGGGAGGGCGTCAGAAGTTAGAAAAGTCGAAAAAGGGATAAGAGTGTGAAAAAGGTTCTTAGACGGGGCTTAGTAACACAAGAAAACGCTTTTCGCTGTGTAATGCTTAAAGTGTCTTGAAATTTTATGACGAAAACTCTTTTACGATTGCAATGGAAAATTAGTTAATTAAGCACTCGTTTGACGACACAAACCGTTTGCAAAATAATAATGCTTGCCACCCTGAAAACCTCAAAAAAACGTAAACAGTTTAAACAATCAAAACATATTGTAAAAATGTTAGCTTCGGTTTCAATTTACAACATTATTTCGCGCAAACAACTTCCATTCGCTTCTAAGACAAACATTATATAAATGCGCGAAAACCGCAATTCATGGCCTATGATGTTTTCAAGGAAATTAACAGAACATTTTCGCGTGACAAACAGCCAATTCAAAAGATCGTGCAGTTCACAATCAAATAAAACAGACTTGTTTGGTGCCGTCGAAAAGACAGCATTGCATTCAGTGGCTTCTGGTCGACTCGTATGTGGACATAACCTTGTAATTATGCTCAACAAAATACCATTCTCAAGTACTTCAAAGCTGTACATGACGCAATATCATCTAACCGTGCCGTAGAACTAAACCACCTATAGTGTTAATTGTTCGTCATAATGTAACTTGGAATTTCGGCATAAACAAACTACATTCAAATGTGTACCTATATCAAATGTTACACATGCCAACGAAACGCTTTAAAGCAGGGGTTCTCAACCCCCCCCCCCCACAAACAGCCAATTCAAAAGATCGTGCAGTTCACAATCAAATAAAACAAACGGTGCCGTCGAAAAGACAGCATTGCATTCAGTTGCTTCTGGTCGACTCGTGCCCCCCCCCCGGGGGTGCGGGGATGCTGAATCATTAAGGTTGGTTAGGTCTATTATATATGAATACAAAAACCCAGCGGGGTGCGAAAACTGGTTGGTGATTGGAAAGGGGTGCGAAAATTGGTTGGTGATTGGAAAGGGGTGCAGCAAGGAAAAAAGGTTAAGAACCACTGCTTTAAAGTAATTCCTCTCGCATAGCACAAACGATACATATCATATCGCATACAATCGCGTTAAAAGTACGTTTTGTTTGAAAGAAAAAGGACTTAAACAGACAAACCTTTTTCGTCGCATTGGTAAAGTTATAAGTTCAAGTTGTGGTCGTTTCATTGGAAAAGATATGTAGAAATTATGCAATGGAGGCCAAACCTGTTGTTACCTTCTGTGTGCTACGAACAACACGATGTATTGATACAAACCGCATGCCATAAGAACCTAGTATTTAACATGCAATTCAAACATCAATGCCAGTAGCCTTAAGCAGTTATTACACACTGAAAGATCAATAGACATATTTTATTTTTTAATGGTGAATATGTTGACGCATATTGAACTAAATTACGGCCTTAAGTTTTAATGTAGGATACGCTTTTGTATGTAACTTTAGTTAGCGTCAGTTAGTGGCTTTTTAGGTCAAACTATTTCAACATAAAATGACTGTTAGATTTGTACTAAGCGTTTAGTTTACGTCTCGGAGAATATTTGTGGTTTGAAGCCCAGCATTGAATGACAGTAAATGTGGCGTGCATTCAGTATTGACCAGACTGGGCAGGGTCGTGGATTAAATACCAAGTATAATCTTTTGCATCGATAATGCATGACATCTGACACAATGTACAGTGCAATCGTACAAAAAACAATTTGGTGGTTTTTGGTTTAAGGCGCTATTCGTGTCAGATTTCAAAAGGTCATTTGAACTAAACTTCAAACGTAACAAGCCAATGTTTTTGTTCTGCTTCATGACCGGGTAACCAAAAATGCCAGGTCTTCGAAAAAACTCTGAAATTTAAGCAACATGGCAGCTGCCTTTTTGGTGGTCCTTGTTTGTGGACATTTTTAGACTTGTTGCCATAATCTTTAAACGTTTGTTCGGTATTTTAAGGCAGCAGTAATACACAACAACACAACAAGAATGCCCGTATTCGTAGAAGCCTTAAGCCAGTGTAATACACATTTGGCTGTCATATTATATAGTGTAAGTTTTAGTAGCACAGCCTACCTCTTAAAGCAGCTTGCAGATTAAGCGGTGAGCCTTGAACGACCGCACAGTTGACTATTGGACACCAGCAGAATGCTACCTCCAATACTCGTCAAACAAAATTGATTTTTAATCAAGCAAATTACTGCAACCAACACTGCCTACAGTCTGCACAGCTGCACAATGGAAAATTCCACAATAAACAATGGCGGTATTGTGACGACTGAATAACTGCAAAGGTTTTACAAAACATTTCTTAAACAACAATACCGTCTTGCAAATAAACCAAACTCATATAAACGTGACAGTTGTCAATATTATTCAAAAATGTCAACATAAAATGCCTTTGTAGTAAATTTATATTACTTTAGCAAAACAAGATGAATTCATAACAAAGTTTGTGCTCTGCTTAGAATCTTTGCCTTTACAAAGTGCATTTTTCAAATGTTATAATTTTCAGCGTTTTACTGGCAAAATATTAAATTTAAAACCATGTACCTGCCCTGTAACTTTCTCTAAAAACGTAGCTAAACCTGCTGATCTTAAGAAAAACTGTCATAAGGTATCCATTGCATTTTGCTATGATCAAGCACTGCCAAAGACAATAAGAGCACCTCGCATAGATGACGAGATGGCAGTGAAAAGAATCGTTATTGAGTCGCGACGAAAAAGCGCGCACTGACAAAGAGAATAAAAGAAACAAAAATCGGAGATGGAGCAATAACACCGACTATTACACGCCGGAGGAAAAAGAGAAACACGCTCATGATTCCGACTTCGATCTTGGTAGTAATTAGCTGTTGCATCCGAAATCGGCCAGAAGCACCGGCCCTTCCTTGTTGCAAAGAAAAAGAAAAAAGTTTGCAGTGTAGACGGTTGCTTGTTCTTAAATATGCGGGGGACAACAAAAGGCTTGAAATGCTTTGTGTGTTTGGCGGTTTGTTCCAAAATTTTGTATTTGTTTATTTGGTCCTAAATTTGTTTCACGTTGTTGTTCTTGTTTTTGGGACAAATATTACTAATGTTTTAACATAAAATGTAGTTTTACAAAAAATATTTAAAAAATTAGAACAAAAATACCATGTTATGACCGTCGACAAATTTATAATTAAAGTTACGTCGGGCTATTTTTTTCTTCATGCATTAGCACAAATAAAAACCTTTGCGTTCTTGAGCTAAATTTAGACTCCGACCCTGGCATTTGGAATGATTCGATTTTTTCCTCAAGAAATTCGATTACCTTTTTTGGAGAAACGATCTCCTATAGAAAGAAACGTAGAAAACGTGTGCTATGTGCCTATTTTAAACTAATTTCGGTGGAAACAAAAACGCCGTTGGCATGTAGTTGTTTTTTTTTAATTAAAAATACAAAAAAATGCTCGGTCCTGAACCACTCATATGCATTAAACAAAGTTTTGGCAAAGGTTTATTTTTGGGTCGCCTTTGTATTATTTAAGTTGTGTCAAAATGTCGAAAAGTTCTAACATCAATATGTTTTGATCATAATTTTGTTGATTATGTGGTTATAAACCTTTGTGTGTACATCCCAACACCCTGCGTTATTCTCCAAGTCTAAAGATTTGGCCAAACCTAATTTTAATGCCGTCAGGCGAAATTTCTCTACGAGTAATTACGTCCAACTGATTTCTGATGCAGCCAAAGAGCGCACCACCTGATCAACCAAATGTGCCCTACAGCCCCCCCCCCCTGCGTTATTCTCCAAGTCTAAAGATTTGGCCAAACCTAATTTTAATGTCGTCAGGCGAAGTTTCTCTACGAGTAATTACGTCCAACTGATTTCTGATGAAGCTAAAGAGCGCACCACTTGATCAACCAAATGTGCCCTACATTTTTCGCTTCATAACGTTACGAAGGCATTTCCGATTGGCTGATTGTACAGTAACATTACTTCTCAACCATGGGTCTAAATAAAAAGTCAGTGAACGTCAAAAAAAGTCAAAAATAAAAAGTCAAATTTATTTAGTAAGCAACCACTTTACCAACGCAAGTATTTCCGAACTCATTCTATTTTCATAAAAAATACATTTTCATTATTGTAATATTGCCTCATATTGTCCTTAAGGGGTTTGAAACGCTGTTTAATTGTGTTCTGTTTTCTTCCACCAAGCGGAATGCAGCCTACTCATCTCAAATAACTTTAACTGTAAGGGCTCAACCGACACCATACAAGTATTCTTATTTGTTGCGACTTTATTCAAAATTGATTAAAAAAACTTGACCAACTCTGCGCACAGCAAATACCTGAACATTTACCCCACAATACCTACGCAAAAAAAGCCCCCCCCCCCCGACTGCGTGGTGGTAAAATTTCAGATTTGAAGTCATTTTACGAAGCCCGAACTATAAAACAAACAGTAATTTGCACCCCCCCCCCCCGACTGCGTGGTGGTAAAATTTCAGATTTGAAGTCATTTTACGAAGCCGAACCATAAAACAAACAGGAATATGCATCTGATGCACATAATGGCACTCTTCACAGTGTTAATGCCTGGACGACTTATGTTCAAGTTACGTCGGACTGAATTCAAATCAGCCTATGAAAAGCTCCATAGCGCTACGCGTGGTAGTAAATAACAAGCCTTTAATTACTTGAACTCAATATCGATTTTTTTTATTTGGGAACAAACGCAAACCAGATATGCCACTCATACAGACAGACAGGAAATAAATAAACTTTTTAAAGAGGAGTTTTTTTTCCGGAAGTTGAACTGATGAACCGGAAATTCAAAGATCCGGTGTCAGACCTTCGTTTGCGGCTTTCACACATTTTGCCATCGTTTTCGAAGCGCGGGAGATGGAATCTAAAAACAAAATTTGGTTGCTTTAAAACCAGCTTCAGCAAACATTAAAAAATGCAGGTGGTCATAAAAAGCAATGGAGCACACAGAAGTCAACAAAAATGAATTGCGCGTGCGGTGTCAGTTGTGTTAAAAAATCTTAATCTCTCTTAAAAGAATTCTTCACTAGCGTCAAAGAGAAAAAGAACAATTGGAGCAATTCCAAACCAGGGTTAAATAGTCATTTAAAATATTTTCGACTCAAGATTTTCTTTATTTGCTTCAAATTAAACTAAAAACTCTTCTCACATGGTTTCTTCTTACCTGTCATGTAGAAGTCGGCGAGGGAGAGTTGTGAGGATTGCAACGGTTTGCTGACTAGTTGTGGTTTTGCAAGCTAGAAAAGTGAAAAAAATAGGAGAAAAGCAACACCAGTAGTTGCAAAAACCATGGTAATAATAAAACACAACGAAACAATTTGTTTATGGTTATGTAGCCTGTTTTATATATATTTTTAGTTTATGTAAGTTTCTTTAGTTTAGTCTAATATTTGGAAACAACGATTAAATTTGGAACAAAGTTGAAAACATAGTTTTTTACTTTTGCCAATTCCGCCGCCTGTTTGAAATAATTTGCGCTCTCCACTGCGTCATAACGCGTCAAGTTCGGCGACACTTCGCTCATCCGACTTCGCACCCCTTCCAAGTCGTCGTACGGCAACGTCATACCGGATATCTGTGACGTAACAATAAGTTAACAATGAGAATACCCGATTTTAAAATTTTGACTTATTTGAGATCAAAAGTTACAGTGCACAATTTTAGATAAGTTGTTTTCATTTTGGTAACTAGAAAAAAAAGTAAAAAATACAAAAAGGCTTAGTGTACAACAATATACATGAAAGAGGCTTTTGAAAAGGTATTTTATAAAAACAAAACAAGCAGCAAAAACAACTGTCGATCACTACACAAAATATCATATATTTCAAACAATTACAATTCCAACCACAGTGGAATCACAAACCTCTGATAGCGCCCTGATGATTTTCCAGTCTTCTCTAGCGCTACCTGGTGGCGAAACGGCTGCCTGTGTTTGCTGGGCGCGACCCTCCGTGTTGACGTAAGTACCCGGTTTTTCAGTGTAAGCCGCCCCCGGAAGTATGACGTCAGCGAAAGGAGCCGATACGTCGCCATGACTACCTGTAAACAACCCCCCCCCCCCCCCCCCCCCCCCCCCCCCCCCCCCCCCCCCCCCCCCCCCCCACAACAACAACAACAACAACAGGCTCTTCATAGTAACCGACATAAAAGCAAAAATTAAACTTGTCCAAAGGCGACGTCTAGCGGCAAAAGCATAGCCTATCTTACACATCAGGCCATTTTTAGCTAAGCTATTAACAATCACACTGGCTATTGGTGTTTGTTGTACTGAACACACATTTAAAAAAAATACGGTCATTGTTTATCGTGCACTGCACTAGTCGCATTCAGTGGTATTTACCCTGATGAAGGCGACCTGTACCGAAACGTCGGAATAAAAATACATTTGCCAGAAGAGCTCTATAAACTTAATATTATGCCTAGCAGCAATAGCTTATATAAGGCCATTTTAGCTGAGTTACCCCCCCCCCCAAGAGCTCTATAAACTTAATATTATGCCTAGCAGCAATAGCTTATATATGGCAATTTTAGCTGAGATAATGACCGATGTAGACGACACAGCAATCCTTAGGAAGGTCCTCTCTCGTCACTGCTCCTCCATCTGCTCCCAGGATAAAGAGGAGAGAAGGAGGATTCTTCCTGATGTGGTCCACTCCTGGTTTGTAGCCAAGATCAAGAGCTGCAACTTGGCTCGCAACCTGCAAAGCAAAATTAAGTAGATTTAAAAATGTTTAAACATAAAAACTAGTTATTCAAGGGGTAAGTTTTCAGTCTGATATTATAAGCGACGTCTCCATCTCTCGTACTGAGTCTGTGCTGACTCGTGATTATATAATAAACAACACAGTTTATTCTAATAATAGGAATAAAATTCTTCAACCTGTGAAATCCAAAACAAATAGTTGGTGAAAATTGGCGAGCAATGGGGAAATTTAACGAAAATTAACAAATGTTTCAAACACTTGCACCAACCAAGTACGCAAAGACACTCTGTCTCTAGCTGCTATTTCCCTGTGCAAAATTTACGTTTGATTAAAGTTGTCTTTACCTTGTGCAGAATATTCAAAACCTTCCAATCCGCGCCGCCATCGCCTCTGTTCGTTTGTGACGTCACTGTTGCGTTTTGTGCGATCGCGGAAACTGCGGCGTGAACTCCGAACGCATCTTCACGTGAAAATACTTCACTTCCCACGACAACCATCGGGTTTTTGGCGTCTTTCAGTCGCTGAGATGGAAAATTATTTGTTTTACAAGCTTGAATAAAACGCTCCAACATGAAAACTAGATTAAAACCAATTATTCATAAACGTAACTGCCAGATAACTTGTGTGTATAGAACACATCATGCAGACGTTTTTCTGTTGTCAACATCAGTGCAGGTTGCCAATCGAGCTATAGAACACGGTATACAAAGCACTTAGGAAAAAAGGTGAATGCCAGGTGTGTGAAGTGACTTCACAAGCAGTAACACAACTATTAAAACCCAAACCAAATAAACAACTTGCCAGATGATCCCAGTAACTTAACGATAAACCCTATAGTTTTGTTTAAAAAACTAGCACAAATATAACTGCTTTTCAGAGGGTCTGTCCCTTTAATAGTAACCATGTTAATGTCATCGAACACTGAATCTGTTTCAGTAAGTGATAGTTAAGTAGCAAATGCTTCTGGCTCAAAATCAGTAAACAAGACAGTGTTAAAAATTGAGATACATATTTTGCCTATACAGGAGTTGCAAGTCTCTAAATCTTATTCAAATAGCATCTGTAACACAAGGTGTGTGCTTGTATGCTTCAGTTATTACTCAAGCTCATGAATACAACACATGATGCGGCCACATGGTTACACTGTTCACGTAAAAATCTGGTGAAACTGTACTGTCACATATCGTTAATTGGAAGCAACAATATTCCCCCCCCCCATCTTATTCAAATAGCATCTGTAACACAAGGTGTGTGCTTGTATGCTTTAGTTATTACTCAAGCTCATGAATACAACACATGCTGCGGCCACATGGTTACACTGTTCACATAAAAATCTGCTGAAACTGTACTGTCACATATCGTTAATTGGAAGCAACACTATGATACACCATTATCTATTTCAACAATCTAAGTTGTGGTTAGGTCACACCTTGCTAAATGGGTGAGTTCCATCCGCGATCTGTTTCAGAGTAGTAGTGGAGTCTCCGAGATGTTCATACGAATAAGTCAAATCCACCTTGCTTCCAACCAATGCCACTTCAAGTTCATTGTGAATCCACCTGCATTGCAATGCCCCCCCCCCCAGTAGTAGTGGAGTCTCCGAGATGTTCATACGAATAAGTCAAATCCACTTTACTTCCAACCAATGCCACTTCAAGTTCATTATGAATCCACCTGCATTGCAATGACCCCCCCCCCTTTTCAATGAACACTAACACTGCTACAGAGCTTGTAATGTTTGAAGGGATGTATTCATTTGATACAAGCTTCCTAGAAGTAGTTGCCTACAATACCAACGAAAAATTTGTTTCTGTAAAGTGAATTACGAATAGTTACAAACTGAGCACAGTTAATTTCAATACATTGTAGGGCATTAGTCAAAATATATTTTTGTGATGAAAAATGCACAACCTACAAAACTTACGATTTTGAAAAACAGCTGGAAAGTTTTACATCAACAATAAAGTAACAAAAAACTTTAATCAGCTTTTGGAAGCTAGCCGCCTATACTATTAAAAAAGTGCCTAAGTGAAAAATGTGAAGTTAAAAATGTAACATACACTAAATGTAAATGATAAAAACTTACGATTTTCTGAGTCTGGCATTGAAAAGTGGAGCCTCAAATCTTGGGTTTGTGCCGATCAACAAAACTAAATCGGCTTCTTCGACTCCTGCTATGGTTGTGTTGAGGAGGTAGTTTGAACGCAGATCAGTGCTGTAACAAAAACAGTTGCTTTGTCTTCACATTATTTCTGTTAAATGGACATGAACTTCTTTTAGACTTCCAAAACTTTTGTGACACAGCTGGTTGACAATAGCTTTCTGGCTTGTTTGGTTCACTACAAAAGATAATTATGGAAGCCGTGTATATCAATTAAACCTTTTACACCCCTGAAAATGTATGTATTGTCATTGTGTTTGTGTAAGTTAGTTTTTCATGTAATCACCGTGTTTGGTACAATAAGAACAAAATGTGCTATTGTGCCATTAACCCTGATGAAAACATTGTGTATGGGACATTGAAACACCAAATTAATAGCAAACAATTGCACAATGTTTTTTTATTTTGCTAAAAAAGCATCTTCAGTGTTTATAGAGAAACCGTTGCAACAATGGTAATAGAACATGGAATGATACCCCGAATCAATTTACAATGATTTACTACCACAACATTGAAACTCACCCAGCACCGTCAGTGATGAAAAGTTCTTCTGTGCAAAGCCCCTCGCTATCAACATGATTCAGCAAATCTTTGAGACAGATCAGTGACTCAGCATCTGCAAATCCACCAACTATGCCAGCAACCTTGCTACCTTCCGTTGTCGATAGCTTATAAACAAAAAACAATTTAATTAAGGGTAACATGCTGGTTGTAATGTTTATACCTTTTCTTATCATTTTGTATAATTTTATATCCTGATAAACTATTTTTACATCTTGTTTATGACTGAGGATGTTATTATGTAAGCGAAATAGATTTGATATGTTATATTGCACAACAAAAAAACACAAAAAACTTATTACAGTGTACTGGAAGCTTCGCTTTAGTTAATAGATTTTGTCGCTGTTAGGTACATAATGAACCCCCCCCCCAAAAATTTGTTTCTGTAAAGTGAATTACGAATAGTTACAAACTGAGCAACGTAAATTTCAATACATTGTAGGGCATTAGTCAAAATATATTTTTATGATGAAAAATGAAAAAAAAACCCCCCCCCCCCCCCCCCCCCCCCCCCCCCCCCCCCCCCCCCCCCCCCCCCCCCCCCCCCCCCCCCCCCCCCCCCCTTTAGACTGGGCGTGAGTTACCAACGGTTAAACCCTGGAAACCTGTCATAAAAAGGAGCCAATTGGTAGACTTTTTGACATGACAGAAAATTATTTCTTGATTTGATTTTTCTGAACAAACGTTAAAATTCAGTAATGGAAAAAAGTTAATATTTGACGAGTCCCACCTTTTCAGCAACAAAGGGGAGGGCATCCTCCCACAAACAAGTAACAAGCTGCCCCCCCCCCCTGCTGTAACAAAAACAGTTGCTTTGTCTTCACATTATTTCTGTTAAATTGACATCCTTGAATTTCTTTCAGATTTTTGAAACTTTTGTGACACAGCTGGTTGACAATAGCTTTCTGGCTTGTTTGGTTCACTACAAAAGATAATTATGGAAGCCGTGTATATCAATTAAACCTTTTACACCCCTGAAAATGTATGTATTGTCATTGTGTTTGTGTAAGTTAGTTTTTCATGTAATCACCGTGTTTGGTACAATAAGAACAAAATGTGCTATTGTGCCATTAACCCTGATGAAAACATTGTGTATGGGACATTGAAACACCAAATTAATAGCAAACAATTGCACAATGTTTTTTTATTTTGCTAAAAAAGCATCTTCAGTGTTTATAGAGAAACCGTTGCAACAATGGTAATAGAACAGGGAGTGATACCCAAATCAATTTACAATGATTTATTACCACAACATTGAAACTTACCCGGCACCATCAGTGATGAAAAGTTCTTCTGTGCAAAGCCCCTCGCTGTCAACATGATTCAGCAAATCTTTGAGACAGATTAGTGACTCAGCATCCGCAAATCCACCAACAATGCCAGCAACCTTGCTACCTTCTGTTGCCGATAGCTTAAAAACAAAAAACATTTTAATTAAGGGTAACATGCTGGTTGTAACGTTTAATCCTTTTTTTATCATTTTGTATAATTTTATATCCTGGTAAACTATTTTTATATCTTGTTTATGACTGAGGATGTTATTATGTAAGCGAAATAGATTTTATATATTATATTGCACAACAAAAACAAAAATAAACTTATTACAGTGTACTGGAAGCTTCAGTTTAGTTAATAGATTTTGTCGCTGTTAGGAACATAATGAAAACAGTACATTTTCAATTAACAACTTCCTTCACAAGCATATGGCCGTGCTTACAGTTTCTGTGACAGAATTGAATATGATTATCATTTTAGGATTTTAGAAACTTTTTTACATTTTATTTTGGACTGGGCGTGAGTTACCAACGGTAAAACCCTGGAAACCTGTCATAAAAAGGAGCCAATTGCTAGACTTTTTGACACGACAGAAAATTATTTCTTGATTTGTTTTTCTAAACAAACGTTAAAATTCAGTAATAGAAAAAAGTTAATATATGTCGAGTCCCACTTTTTCAGCAACAAAGGGAAGGGCATCCTCCCACAAACAAGTAACAAGCTGTCCTTGTTTGTTTCTCAACATCGGCTGAGTGAGGCGTTGACGCTTCAGACCATCGTAAGCAAATCTACAATGTTATAACATATATGTAAACCAGTTGCAATAGGTTGATGAGTCAAAGTCAAGAAATAATTACAGTTCACATTCGATAACATAAACCCAGTCAACGCAGATTTTGGTTTATTCAGACAGTCATATGATATTCTTCAGCCTTTGGTCGAACCCCAACAATTTACAAAGATTTGTTGTTTTGCTGCTTACAAACAGTGCACACAGTGTTCTTTGTTACGTCAAATAGGGACCCTTTACCCCTAAATGCTTGATTAAAACATTTGCCGACTATTTGTATTTCATAAGACGGTCGTCGAATCCCTGAATCAGCATTGCCGTACCCCTGGGGTTCGATCGAACCCAGGTTAAGAACCACTGGATTATAGTGAGAATG